>JAXBDA010001661.1:0-51600 GCA_036023075.1 Gaultheria prostrata
TCTGGGTTTCAAATTCCCAAGTTGATCAAACTAGATTTGATAATGATATGTTGGTACTTGGGAATATCAGGACGTACTCGGTTTTTTTTTTTTTTTTTTTGCATTTAAATATTTGCCACTTGCGCTGTTGAGATGTTTGTTTTGAAAATCTATGTTTTGTTTCAACAATCTGCAAACATGATATTATTAGGTTCTTATCAAAAGCAAAGCCACAATGTTTAATGTCAACACAATGACCAGTATGCTACCAAAGACGAAGGAGTAAGAATTGAAATGTCAAGTTATACGGAGTATTTTTCATTCTACTAATGAATTTACCAACGTTGATTCTCTTGGCGGTTTACAATTTGACGAGAAAGATACGTGGATGCTAGTATTTTAGTATTGATTTACGAGTTTTTCATTTTTAGCCATTAATCCTAAAACTCCTAAAAGTGCTAAAAAAAATCCGGTATTTTACAATTTTCATAATTTTTTTAGAGTTTAATAATTTTTTCTCAGTATTTTAAGCATTTTTTTGGTATTTCAAGCATTTTCTATTTGCCACATAAATATTTTCCATCATTAATTTGACGGAAGGGCAAAATTGAAATTCGTCTGAAACTGTAAGGACGAAATCGAAACTTCGTGTATTTTACAGGGACTAAAATAGTAGATAAGCCTATATTATTTTAGAGCGTCTGTTCTAGGATGTGGAAAAGAATCACATATATTGTAATTTGTGTTTTTCCACTTGAGTGCGCTAGTTTTTAGTCAAGACATTCCTCCAACAAAACATTGGCCTAACAGATTTCAAGGCAGATTCATTTTGCTCAAGCAAAAAGTAAAGTTTTTGCTCAAGCAAAACAGGTGTTTTATGTACAAACGGCCCACAACAGATTTCGGTCCATCGGTACTCTATATATATGACCTTTTAGGTCGAAAATTACTACTTTGACTGTGCATAACCCTAGCAGACTTTATTTTACTCTCCATCTCTTTCGGCGGCTAGGGTTTGTATGCACCTCGAAGAACTACAAAAGATCGGATGAATCTTTGATACTTACAATCATCTTCGAGGGGTTCTTTACATCAACACACTCTTCTACAGCACAAAGTCTTTTCGTGGAGTTCGGAAGACAATCAGTTGGAAGGCTTGAGGATTCAAGATTCGGCAATCATGCAGAGGTGTGATTAATGTGGATTCGGCAAGTAGATTTTAGGCTTCGTGGTGAGGATACACGAACACTGAGTAAGATCTCTTGTATTCACACAATGGTTATAGTGCATGATTCCTTCCCGTGGTTTTTTCCCGTTTTGGGTTTTTCAACGTAAATTTGTGTGTCGAGCGTTATTATTTATTTCTTCCAAGTTTGTGCGATTGATAGTTTTTCATTATTCAAGTTAGTTTAATTTCATAACTCGATTAAGAAATTTCAAGTGTTATTAGGCATCAAAGAGAGGTGTAGGGCATGGTAATGTTAGAAGCGCTGGAATACCGAATATGGAAACCTAGTTTTGTTGATATCATTTGTAGACTTTGGCCTTTTCTAAAGGCTAAGAAAAATTCTCCGCGAATTGCAAAGTCTAGTATGACTTATGAGTATCGAAGAGGTAGAAAAGGTAAAGTTGCGTTTACCTTGGGCCCAACACACTTTAAAAATCCATTGGGACACTAGTATTCGAATAAAGATGTGTCCGGCCATCTCTGTTTTTAGCATTACTCATCCAATAATGATAGAGCCACACATGGGGTGGGCCCCACCACATGTGAGAGGGTGTGTGGTTGTGTGTGGTTGAAAGTGTGTGGCTTTATCATTATTGTTACTCATCAAGCTTTATGATGCATTGTAGCCCATGGGCTGGCGACATCTAAGGAGAAATCAACAAATAAAATCACGGCCACTGTAATTAAAAGTTTTGCTTATTATCGAGAGGTATACAAACAAGAAAATCAGGGCCTTTTTCTTTTCTGGTATGGATGAATTTAAAAATGATAATACTGCTAGTCCAACAATATTTGTATGATTGACAAAAGGGCAATTTACCAGCCGCTCCATTTTTACCATTGCATACACCGGGAGCTCCACTATGAAGAGTTCGGCTTTTTAATTTTTTTAAAATCCTAGGGCTGAAAGTGCCTAAACCTAAACCCTATGGGCTGGCGACATCTAAGGAGAAATCAACAAATAAAATCACGGCCACTGTAATTAAAAGTTTTGCTTATTATCGAGAGGTATACAAACACGAAAATCAGGGCCTTTTTCCTTTCTGGTATGGATGAATTTAAAAATGATAATACTGCTAGTCCAACAATATTTGTATGATTGACAAAAGGGCAATTTACCAGCTGCTCCATTTTTGCCATTGCATGCACCGGAAGCTCCACTATGAAGAGTTCGGCTTTTTAATTTTTTTAAAATCCTAGGGCTGAAAGTGCCTAAACCTAAACCCTAGGGTACCCTATGAAAGGGCCTAAACCTAAACCATAGGGTATCCTATGAAAGTGCCTAAAACCCTAGGGTACCCTATGAAAATGCATAAACCACTAAAACCCTATAATAGGAAAGTGCACCATAAACCTAAACCCTAGGGTACCCTATGAAAGTGCCTAAACCTAAACTCTAGGGTACCCTACCTATAAATCCTAGGGTACCTTATCCAAATGCCTAAAATCCTCGGGTACCCTATGAAAGTGCCTAAACCACTAAAATCCTATATAGGAAAATGCATCCTAAACCTAAACCCAAAAAAAGAGTGATTGACCTTAATGGTAATTAAAAAGAGTGATTGACCTTAATGGTAATACATTTTTGTTTTGTGGACCGGCCTGTAATAAAACCTTGACAAAACTATAAGTCAGCCCACACAGTAGTCAATTGGGCCAACTAAAACAATAATATTATTTTGGGCTTCTGGGTCGGCCTACAATCGAATCCAAGATGCTCTATGTTCGTGTGCCCCTTGTAATAATAATCACAGGCCCCCAAAGACAAACACCATTGTTGGTGTACATACAAAAAAGCTATGAGTAGTCCATCTTAATAGTACAAAAGCGTTTTCTAACGTCCGGATTTAAAATAGATTATTCGTGAAAACTATGTACGTGAATAGTTTAAACTATTCGCGCAAATAGTTTATTTTAAAACTAGACTATTGATTTGTGAGTTTTGACAGTTAAGATGCGTTGTGTGTAATTATCGTACGCCAGTGTGCGTACACATAGCAAGGTTGGTGTACATAATCCTGCGTTGGGAATCACATCAAATTGCAAACTTTAAAATTACGTCTACAAATATATTGCTGTCAAATGGTGGGAACCTTTGTTAGTTACATATAGCCACCAATGCCTATCGAATTTATCCTAGTATCTTTTTTCCAAATGAAAACGTGACATGAGAAAACCAGTAAACATGGAAAACCCCAAGCACCAAGTAATTGCCGCACAAAATGCAGACTATTAGACAATGACATGCTCTGATAACCAATTATTGCGGGTTGGAATTTTTATCTTGACTTTCTGAACATATATGATAGTAGAAATTAAAACGCAAAGTTAATTATATAGTGCAAAATTCAACTTAAATTCACATGAATCCTGAAAATCTGCTAAAATCAACAATTTTTTTCATGGTTTTATTTTTTCTGACACTAAACATCACAAAATACAACAAAATGTTAGAGTTTACCTAATTACCCAAAAAAGATTTTAAAAAACAGAGCCTTTTTCTTTTATCAGAAAAGGGCGCAATTTTTGTTGTTGTTGTAGACGTTGACAAACTCCTTTGGCAAAAAAACTTACTTTGAGTTTCCCATTTGATTTTATGGGAATCTCATAAAATCAAATAGGTAATTTTAGCAAATGAGTAAGCCATTTGCTCAAATCAACCCATTTTCAGCAAATGAAAATGGGTTGATTTGAGCAAATGGCTTACTCATTTGCTAAAATCACCTATTTGATTTTATTAGATACCCATAAAATCAAATGGCTCATAAAATCAAATGGGAAACTCAGTAAATAGGTTTTTTGGTTTATTCGTTTTGTCTTTATTTAAATTTTTTTCGCAAATGTTAGTTTTGCATCAAATTTTTTTGGTTTATTAGTTTCTCTCGACGAGACGAATCTAAAGAGTATAAAATTATAGTCAAAACTAAATTTTTTTGAATAAAGCCAAAAATTTCATACTTGTTAGATTCGTACTTGTTAAAAAAAATTTTTTGGCTTTATTAAAAAAAATAATTAATTTTCACTATAATTTCATACTTGTTAGATTCGTCTCGTCGAGAGTAACCAATAAACCACAAAAAATTGACGTAAAACTAATAAATGTAAATTTTTTTTGAATAAAGACAAAATAAATAAACCAAAAAACCAGTTTTTGGTTTTCTTGCCAAAGAAGGCCCACGTGCCTTTTCCAATCAACAGCAGGGCATGGACAAAGTTTCATATCAAATGGTACTCAAAAGAACCACAAATTAACTAAATTAGGTGCACCAATAGAATTTGTCACCTTTATATGGACGAACACGAATTCCCCTATCCCCTTCGCGGTCGCGTTGAGGGAACCACAATTTGTGCCATCCGACCTCTTTGACGTGACTTGGATACCATGTACATCATATATGTTTGACAAAAATGAGCTCTTTAAGTTGATTTTTTCAAAATAAATGTGCTGCAATCGGATGTTAACCAATATCCAATTTACTTAATTTCTCTCATGGTTTTATATTCGACTAGTTCTTCAATGTAAACCCATAGAAGCGGATTCAAAATAGTTCGAAATAAGGTGCGATCCACTGGCAAATGATAGAGAAGTCGTCTCCGTTAATTAAATAAAGATTTTCTCTTCAGCTCTTCCTACAACTCTTTTCCACGTGTTTGCATGACATGAGATAGCTCAAGGACAAATCACTGCCAAGGAAATCGAACATGCAACTGAAAAAAGTTTTTTTTCGTCTTTAAAGCACATATTTTATTGGTTTGAACTGATATCATGTATTGCATCTGCTCATAGATTTTTATTTGTATTTTGATAAACAGGTTAATAAGCCGGTCAATTGAATTATTGAATGACTTTCCACTCTATTTTTGGTGTTTTTGGTTTCGATATTAATTTCATCTTTCTGAAATTTTGTTATATTCATGTTTTATTTTTTTGGATTAATCATATCTCGACGAGAGGAGTCTAAAAAGTAAAAATTATGACTTAAAAACTGGTATTTTTTTTTCTAACGTGTCGTTTTATAGGAACTTTTTTAACTTTTGACCACATTTTCATAACTTTTTAATTTATCTCATTGAGACGATTTATTAATCCAAAAAAATCACGAAAAAAAAAACAAAACAAAAAATACGAAATGTTAAAAAGTAGTAATAATTAAAATACACCATGCAAAAAGTATAGTGGAAACTCAAGAGAAAATCATGGAACCCATAGTTCAAAGTTGTATGTGTTTCTCTTGATTTCGATCCAGTTCTCTCGAAACCAAACCCCCAACCATTTTAGTACAGGCGTACCCGGCGTATTCAACCGCATTCACTATTAATAGATTGGTTTCCTAAAAGAATGGGACCAAGAATGGATAACTCGAAAGTAGCCTTGCCTTAGTCATGGCCTACTGAACCAGAAAATGTTCCACGAATTACAGGCTGACAGCTCATTGAAAACAATGACATGTACTGACGGGGTGTTTGGATACCTCATTATCTGCTTTTGCTTTTCTATTTTTTCACTTCTAATTGTTTGGCTAGGTGAACCCCAAAATGAGTTCCACGAAAATAAGTTTTGGGTTTTGGATTTTTCATTTTATTGGCAAAAGAAATTTTATAATTCTTTGGAAACAAAGATTAACGGATCAAGACCACGAAATGACGCCACTCGAGAACCAACTCAAAGAATAGCAAGAAGCCAACCCAAGAGAAACACCTAAAGGGCCGAAAAGCCCAAAAACCAAAAACACCTGAAAAACCTAAAACACAAAAAAGAAAAAGAAAAACACCTTAGACCTTGCACCCACCAATTAACCCGCCGCCACCCGAAAGAACCGAGCAACACCGCCACCCAAAAATGCCACCAAGCCTAGAGTTGCACCTTCAAAACGGAGCACCAGCCGGACCACTGCCACAAGCGGCCAAAACCTCCTAGAGAGGCGCCGACGATAAGGGACACCGATGCCCAAAAACCCCTCACAACCACCACAATTTAGGAAACAAACACCACAAGCCATCCAGAAACAGACCGCCGTCCTTGCTGTTGTGCCAAAATCCGAAGTATGAGAATATAAACAAATTAACAAGAAAATAAGACACAAGATTTACGTGGTTCCCTCTCAAGCACGAAGCTCTAAAGGTACGTCCACATGGAGAGGGCAAAAGGATTCACTATCAATGGGGAGAAATACAAAGAGCCGGTTATACCCGTAACTCTACTTGAGCAACCAATAGATATGTAGGAACAAATCTCTATTAGAAACCCTAACAGAGTATCAATGTCTCACATAAACGAAAGAGACGACTCCAAACCATAGATATCTCCAATCCCAAGAAAAGACAAAACCCTAGAAGGCCACAAGGCTCCTATTTATAAGAAAAAACATAAAATTAGGTTAAAACCCTAAAGAATGCGCAGCCACGCGTATTCCGGAGGAAACTCGGCCAAAAACCGCCCCGGCGTGTTTGATTCCCGCCCTGGCGGGATTTTCAGAAATCCACCCGAAGAACCCAATCTGTCAAACCCGTCAGGGCGGCCTTGAATCCCGCCCGAACGGTTTTCCAGAAACACATCCTCGGTCCAAACTGCCTGCGATGAATTTCTGTGCATTATTCGAAATGTCAATTCTAGGCACAAAACTCCAACAATCTCCACCTTGACTTGAATTCACTTTCAAGCCAATAACACAGTGCAATCCTCTCAACACTTGCTTTTCCCCCCAGTACCCCTCACGGGGCAGCCCCACACGGGCGCGGTCACTAACTTGCAAGGCTCAAGCACCACCGCTTGACCTTGTGAAAATGACTGAGAAACCCAATTGCGCGTGCCACCAAATTGAGCCTTCCATCTTCAAACAGGTACCGCTCACCCAATGCGTCCCTCCAAGAATGCCCACAAAGATCCGCTCGAACTCCACCCGGAGCTAAAAAAAACCAAGCAAACAACCATCTTCCACCAATTGTTGACCCAATGCATCCATCCATGATGCCAAACAATACGTGCTCAAACTCCACACGAAGTTAATCGAATCTACCGCAGAGCCCCATGAGCCGACCACGGAGCCTTGTATGCCCTCTCGCATACTCCCAATAGTTGAACCCAAATTCAGAATAAATGAAGACCCTAACGATGAAGCACCCATAATCGTGCTACCATTTAACACATAGAGGTTACCCAATTTCTGACCCTTCAAGAAAACATGAGCACCCAACGACACACTCAAGACTCCACTTTCACAGGTATACTTTCAACCCACGGAGTCAAGAGCACCCAATGAGATGAGGTTCCTCTTCAATTCTGGTACAAGCCGACCAAATAAAGTCCTCACAAATCCATCATGCAATTTGACTCTGACAGTTCCCATCCCAACAATTCTACATGGAGTGTTATTCCCCATAAGAACTGTACCACCGTGAACCGCCTCATATGTATCAAACCAATCTCTACACGAACACATGTGGTAAGAACAACCAGAATCCAGAACCCACGTGGCATCCAAATGGACATCATTGACCCCAACCGAAAGATTAAAAAATTGAATCGTCGGAATCTTCTTCAACAAAACCAGCAACAACTGAACCATCCTTCTCCCCAAACTTGTCTCTATTTTTCGCTCACCATGTGCCCAAATTTCTTAAAGTAAAAACATTGTACTCCATCCAAATATGTGGTTTTAGAGCCAGAAATCCCCCTACTGCCCAAAACCCTCCCACCAGTCTTTCCTCGCACCACCGATGCTTGATTATCAAAAACACTATTCTCACCAAATACTTTTTTCCTCAATTCTGTAGAATATAAACTAGATTTCACATCCTCCATGGAAATCATATCCTTCCCATACAACAAGGTAGTCACAAAGTGCTCATATGATAGAGGTAAAGAACACAAAATAATTAGGGCTTGATCTTCATCATCAATTGAAACACCTATATTTTTTAAATCCATAATAATTCGGTTCAACTAATCTAAATGGTCCTTTTTGGGCGTACCTTCCTTCATACGAAAAGTATAAAGGCGCTGCTTCAAGTACAACCGGTTGGTTAGCGATTTCATCATATAGATGCTCTCCAACTTCAACCAAGTCCCGACTGCTGAATCTTCCTCCCCAACCTCGCGAAGCACGTCATCAACCAAGCACAATTGAATCGAACTGAGTGTCTTCGTATCGATATCTTCAAAACACTATCCTTCATATCAGCAGGCTTCTTCGATTTCCCCACCAAAGCCTTGCTTGTTCCGTGTTGCACCAGCAAAGCCTTCATCATGATACACCATAAACTGAAAAAAGCGCTATGCCCATTGAACTTCTCAACTTTGAAGAGAGTTGTCATTGAAACGACCCCAAATACACAAACGCAATGGAAAACACAAGCCTCGGTTTGAACCTGGGGCTCTGATACTAGTTTGTTATGCCAAAACCTGAAGTATGAGAATATAAACAAATTAATAAGAAAACAAATCACAAGATTTACGTGGTTCCCACTCAAGCACAAAGCTCTAAGGGCATGTCCACGGGGAAAGAGCAAGAGGATTCAGTATCAATGGGGAGAAATACAAAGAGCCGGCTATACCCGTAACTCTACTTGAAGCAACCAATAGATATCTAGGAACAAATTTCTATTAGAAACCCTAACAGAGCATCAATGTCTCGCATAAACGTAAGAGACGACTCCGAATCCTAGATATCTCCAATCCTAAGAAAAAACAAAACCCTAGGAGGCCACAAGGCTCTTATTTCTAAGAAAATACATAAAATTAGGTTAAAACCGTACAAAAGGCGCAGCCACGCGTATTCCGTACGGAAGTCAGCCAAAAATCGCTTGGGCATGTTTGATTCCTGCACGGGCAGGATTTCTAGAAATCTATCCGAAGAACCCAATCTGCCAAATCCACCTGGGTGGCCTTAAATCTCGCTGGGGCAGTTTTTCAAGAAACACATCCCCGGTCCAAAATTGCAAACTGCCCGTGACGAATTTCTATGTATTCTTCGAAACGTCTATTCAAGGTACAAAACTCCAACTCTCGCCGCCACCCGAATAACGAACACCAGCCACCCAAAGACAACGAAAAACACAGCCAGTCGCTGCACTCCAAGGGCACCAGCCGATCCACATGCCGCCACACCAAACAGCCAGATACCTCCTGATAAAACGAAAGACGCCGCCCAAGAAACATTCGCCGTTCACCATTTGGAGACCACGAAGCTCCCAATCCCTTGGCGATGAACCACCACAAAGATCCAGGCGCGTGAAGTAGCCAGACCGACAAAGATCCAGGCGCGGGGTTTATCCAAAAAATTCCCCAATAGTAGCGGGTATGGTGGAATTTAAAAAATACCTGCTCAGATATGGAGCGGGGTATGGTTTTGTTATCCCCGCCCCCGAATCCCCGTACCCGATCATATATACTATATAAATTATACATATGCGTATAGGTTGAAAAGAATCTTGAGTATTATTTACTTACATAAGTAATTACTTGTAGAGCATATCATGTCAATTACTACCTATTATAAAATACATAATAAACTAAGAATATCATTACAAATTCTAGTTCCTAAAATAATGTTCCTGCTATATTTTGTTTTTTCATTTTATTTTTAAAATTGATTGGTTTGTCGCTTTATGAAATTTAGAAATTGATGTTTACTTGGATTGGTTTTTTTATTATACTATTGTGTGTTTGTTTTCCTATATTAGTGGTTAGAATAAGATAATTTGAAGTTTTTTACTTTATATTTTTGTTGGTTTGAATTATCGGGCTTGCACTTTGGTTTCATATTGACTTCTTATATATTTTGGTTTGGATATGGGTATATTTGGAGAAACCCCAATATCCAACGGGATGTGGGTTTGATGTTTTATCTAATATCCCCAATGGGGATTGGAGCGGGGATGGTAAAAGACCCCCCAATTGGGGATATGAGATAGAATAGGGTCTCCCGATCCATACCCTACCTGTTGCCATCCCTAATCGAGATTGACGTCAGGTGGCTGTTAGCAACAATGGACTAATCAAAATTGCCACATCACCAATGGGTAATCAACGAAGCATCCACAATGGACTAATCATTATTGAAAATAACCAAAAGTTGCCACATCACCTTTTAATTATCCATTTAGTGTCTGACTAAAGTTAGCAACACTATGCTCCACAATGGCATAATCAAAATGAGTTGGCAAAAGTTCAAATCCAACGGTTAGTTTTTTTCTTCTCAGTCTAATGGTCTACATTGAGCGGTTGTTTGAGAGCCTACTTTTCAGCTTTTCATTTTCAACTTTTTGGCTTTTTGACTTTTTGAATTATGATCAGAATGTGTTTTGAATCTGATCAGGAGTGTTTTAGAGAAATGTGCAAAATGTATTTTGCAAATAGAGAATGTGAGTGGAGAATGTGAAAAGTAGCTCAACACCTCTTTTTGACTTTTCTTTTCTAAAGTGAAAAATAGGGAACTCATTTTCCGATAATGCGTTTTGGGGGACAACCCCTAAACACCAAAAAGTTGATAAGTAGAATTGGAAAATGCAAAAAATGGGCGGCCAAACAGCCTCTGAATGCTATGCATTCTAGTAAAATAAGTGAAAGTGGAGAGCATTTGTTAAAATCAATAAAGTGACCAACAATATTAAATGCCAAAGTTACTTGCTAAAGTGAAGAGTGAGTTTCACCAACCAATAAGAGAGTAAAGGGAAAAGAGAGAAGGTTTTTGGATAATGATGGGTGTACTTGATTGAGAAGATGCGTGGTTCATAAAATTTGATTATTGGTAAAAGGTTGCTAGTTTTGGTTATTCATAGGCCAAAATTTGGTTAGTTGCTAAGTTTAGTTATTCCAATGTGAGCACTTTTTTGAACAAATAGTGCTAACTTTAGCAACCATTGAGTTTTGATTAGGCCAATGTAGGTGTTCTTTTAGGTGATCTTATGATACTTGAATTGAGGGCTTTTTTGCGTTTAAACTTTGGGAAACAAATTGTGAGGTTCATTGTTGGGTTAAGTCAACGCGAACAATATTTTCAATAAGCCAATTCAGTTAGAACTAGGGACGGACTTCCCACTAAATTTCGAATAATTAGAATAATGTACTTTCGCCAGTTGTAGAGAGAGAAAGTCCCCATTCTCTGTAGAAAAACCTAAAATCTATACAGCTTTCGGGGGGGTGTTTACTGCTACCACAGCCGCCTCCCCCACCTCCCTAGTCTCATCTCTCTTTGGCCTCTACCTCCGATGATATCGTCTGGCTTCCATCCACTTCCCCCATCTCCGTTTTCACTCTCTTTCCATAGTTCGAACTCCACCCTCTTCTTCCAGCCTTGCGGGTTCAGATCTGGTGTAGATTAGAGTTTGGGGCTCGGTTTGGTGCTTTTCCAGCCGGAGGTTTTTTAGTTCATTTTTTTGTTGTTTTGTTTTGTTAATGTCCTTTTTGGAGACCTGTTATCCCCTTCGTGGGATTCTTAGCTCTGCGTAAGTTTTTTTTTTTTTTTTTTACTGTATTAGTTTGCTAATGGTTTGAACTGGGTGTCCGTTGGGATTCTTTACTACTAAATCGACGACGGACTCTACGCCGATCTTTTGTTGGTCTGCTTTGGTAGTATGTACGTGTCTTTGGGGGCTGCGAGCCTATGTCCTCTGTTACAACTCCTAGTGCCATAGATTTTGGTAATTAATTTGGTTCAGTCCTGTATTTTGATATGAATCTTTGCCTTCGTGGCTGTGGAATCATTATCTTGACTGGTTTAAAAAAAAAAAAAAATAATATCCTTATATAGTTTAATGATATAATTAATACTCAAACATTATATATTACTCTAAATTCTCTTCTTATTTTTTTGGATTTTGGTGTGGCGATGCTGTGGAGGGTTTAGAGGAACGCCGGACCCATGTACGGTAAGTAACATGATTGACAGTGATCAAAATATTGTTATAAACTTCCTCCCAATGACGTTGAGTTCTGAGTTCAAATATCTAAAGCCGCAGAACAAAAAAAAAGGGGGTGAACTTACACAAATAATCACCAATAATGTTGTAACGAGTTACAAACATACGGAATAAGTTTAGTTAAACAGATTTCACCATTGTAACTAATTTGTACCGAAACTGATCCAAATTTCTAAATCCGTTCCTGGTAGAATACTTTGATCCAAACACAAAACTTAGAGCTTAGCGACAAGAATGCAAACCTTGTCGTGACGCATTGTGTCTGTGTTGTGTGTGCGTATCCAAGCTTCTTCTTGACTCGTGATAATTCCTTACCGACAATCCATGCCCCACACTTCAAGCACCGGAGGATCGAAAGCTATGGACTTTCATGAGGAACAAGTGGGCAGTAGGAGGGATGGTGGGGTAGAGGAGGTGTCCTTTTTGGCCCACTAATTGAATTGTCTTTTGAAAAAGACCCTCCTAATTGTATCCATGTGACTTGAACATCCAACTGCCCTTCCCTGAAAACAACATATGAGTTCCCCTCAAGATTCCCCATTCCCTCATGTCGTTTTAGTGTCTTAAATTCCCTTACCTACTTCATAGAATTAAAATTCTCTTATCTACACAGATTCATTCAGTATTAAAAGTGTCTTTTGTTTGTTTGATTCAAATTGAAGTTTCCAATCTTGCAAAAGATAGCACAATAATGTTTGGAAAAGATTGAAAAATAAAACCCCAGATTATTTTATAGAAGAAGTTTTGTGGGAGCTAATGAGTATAATTACTTTTAGGTAGCTAACCTAGTATTGTTAACTTAGTATTCATATGACTTGCCAAAAAATATTCATATTACCTCCAAAAAAAAAATGTCCCTCAACATGTCTCAACTACTTTAGCTGTGATACAGATTAAGAGAGCAAAGAAGGAAAAACAATGCTAAAAACACAATTTTAAAACACAATTCCAGACCCAATTCCATTCAGAACTGTACGACATTTGTGGACCCACATACATATAACGGTTTTGTTTTGGGGGTTGGGTTTGGAATGTGTATTCGTAGACTTTTTACACAAACTCCCATTCCCGAACATGTCTCTTATATATCAGTGCAGAATCATTTAGATGTACAAGAAGAGATTTTCATAACATAAATATCTTAAGTTGTAGCACCTACTCCAAGTGTAACACCTACACCTAGTGTTGCTAGCTAGTGCACAGAAATTGTAAATGGTCCCCCTCAAATGACATGCAAAAGAATTAATTCTAGGGAAATAATTTTCACACCCCTCATTTTATAATTCACATTCCTTTTTTTTTTTTTATCCTCATGAATTTACAATATTATCCTTGGATGTGTGAAAAAAGTGTATTGAAAAAAGACAATATCGTAAATTCATGTGGATAAAGACTAAAAAAGGAGTGTGGATTGTAAAATGGAGGGTGTGAAAATCATCTCCCTAATTCTACCGCATATATTAAAAAAAGAATTAATTCTTGCGAGGATTAGCAACTTACTGGGTCCATCAATCCAATAATTTATTCCACAAGTTAAGGAAAAATCATAGGCAAAAAGGGAAGTGGAAGCTTATCAATTTTGTCCTCATGATGAAAAGGATGGAACTTATATATATGGTGTATATATAGGAGCAAATTAAGATCTTGTCATAGTTCTTAATAGTGGTATTGAAGTGTCAATCTATATATATTGCTCAATAATCACATAGTAGTTACTGTTTTATACGAATTGAGATTCTGAGATGATTCATAATTTGAATAAATGTATATAAATTTTAGATACTAGCAGCCTATGAAACATCGACACTCCTAGAAGATTTGGATTAAAAGTGTAATGTGATGTAACTATAATGCTTATTTATATATATATATATGCTTCATGGAGTATATTTATTTTTGCCTTGTTCCATGCCGTGTCTGTATCCCCTCTTTTTAGAAATCATGTATCCGTGTTCTTATCTATGTCCTTTCTACATAGCTAGCTAGCATCTTTTAGAGAATAAATAAATCTAATACTTGCGACCACTCACATTTTCAAGGCTTGATAACAGTGGTTTTCCCACTTGGTTGGAGGGTAATTGGTGTGTGCACTTAATGATCCATGTTTTTAATTTTTTTTCTTTGTTAAAAAACACAAAATTGGAGATAGATGAACACGGAAAAAAATTCCCTTCTTTTTTGTCTACAAACTAATGTTAGAGGCACCATAGAGTGATGCAAATTAGATGACTCCGCATGTGACTATCATTGTCAACATGGGTACCCACTAAAGTGTCCATTCTAACCCCAAAACCCTTTTAAAGTGTATATCTGGACAAGAAAGAACTGTGAGTGGAAGTTGGCAGTGAGTGAACTTTCATGTGTGGGAGATGAATAAGAAAAAAGCCAAATAGGCAACAAATGGCAGGTTTCTTTCATAGTCCTACTGCTCTACTAGATGGGTAACAAGAGATGGTTGGAGGTAACATTCATGTCAAATAAAGAAGAAACAACTGTACCTTTAAGATACCCCCCCTGTTATGGACATAAAACCAAGAGTAGTTCTACTCTCATGTCAAGTTCTGTGTGTGAGATTCGGCTCGATTTGGTGAGCATAGTACGACAGATGTTATGTTTGGGTTTGTTACTTACCCTCCACTATCATGGCCATCAGCGATGAACAATACTACGAGCACAAACTAGTATACAAACTATTACATGTATACTTGGTGTAATAGAATATTGTATTCTAGTTTGTGCCTGTAGCATTTTTGTATCAGCAATACTTGGGTTCAGATTGGACCCTTTTGGGTCTCCCGCACTGTATAAGTGACTTTATTTTGAATTTAATTGGGTTCTCGCTAGTGGACCGAGAACGATCTTCCGAATTAGTCAATTCGATCATGCCCACAAACCAAGTCAACACGCACATAGATTAAAAAAAATGCCAAATAAGTGCAAGGATATCGTGGAGGTAACATTACACTCAATGTGAATTGAGGTTTATATTTCACCAAAGCTTTGCATGTTTTCCGGATTTTGGGACCTGCACTCGCCATTTAGATTATTTCCGGACTATCAGTTCCCCCAAATTCTTTATGTTTTCCGAACACATAAGGGCAAATTAAAAGGCTGCACAAAACAGATTACTACATACCTTTGTTGCAGGATCCTTCTAAAATGGATGCGCTTCCTAGATGGGAGCTCGATTCCGCACTCCCATCTAGGCGGGAGCCCGCTCGTAAATAGAATGAGAGTTTCCATACTAATCCTAAGGACAAAATTCTCACTTCTCATTTCAAATATATGCAAGGAAGAAGAAAAAGAAAAAAAAAAGTAAGACAGATTTATGACTCTCTCTTTTTCGTCTCATATTATACTACTTATCCACTTGTTCAATCCATATATTTGGTATAAAAGAATCTGTCGGGATGTCATTTCTTACTCAAGTTTATATATATGAAATGCTTATATATGCGCTCTCTTTACAACTATAAAACATATGTACAACACATATAAATATATATAAGTTTATTCATATACATAGTTATTTATTAAATATTCGCTTGCCGCTCCCAACCTAGGGAGCTTCTACATACCCCGCTCCCCGCACCCGCTTGCCGCTCCCGCTTCGTGCAACTAAACTCCATACACAATTAAGGATTTCTTTATATAAAAAATAGAATTTACCATATTATATTTAAAAAGTTCACTTTTCCAAATTAAAGATGATGGAAGGGTGATATACATAACTAAGAACAGAGCACGGACGGTAAAAAAAATTGCGAAAATCAATTGCCATATATTTGGCCTACAAATGACAGAGACTAGCCCACAATTTTATACTCCATATTGTCCAGAATGCACTGATGGTATATATGTTGTATTTTCTCAATTGAAAATTACTAATGACAAATAAAAAATGCACAAATACTTTCACACACACTCGCGTTTGTGTACGAGATCCACACACTTGTGTTAGGTAGGAGATTCACACAAACCAATGTAAGTATGTGAGCATGCAAGTACTTTAGGGAAAGTCTATGTACCCAGAAAGTGAAAATCAGTGGCCCAGATTCTCTCCAAGTGAATCTGAACTATTGATTTTCAAATTCTGTGTAAATTCCGTGTGTTTTTTCTGGGTACGTAGCAGTGCTAAGTACTTTATCACTGAAGTTGTACTGTGCTTTGGTGGGGCCCTTTCGAGATATCGTCATGATATCCATCAATTTCCATAGATTTCATGATAATCACTCTTTTATAACCACATTATCTAGAAAGATTCGTGTTACAGTTTATTCTTTGAATTATACTGATCACGTCTTATTTGATCATGTAGCTATCGATATTAGATCAAGGTACGTAATTTTTTACACAATTTAAGTGATAGCACAAATTTGTAAAATGTTTTGTTGAAATTGTACACTGATTATGAGTATCTTGAAAGGTCCTTTCGAGAATCTTTGTGAGTTTCAGGTCTACAATTCACGGGATAAATACAGCGATTGATCTTAACATTTATGTGGATTTTTTGGTCTGAGCATGCAACATTACCTGTGTCAAGTACCCCACCATATTTAGACCATTTTTCGTACGAGTTAATATGTGGTGGGGTCAATCCAGCACCATAGAAAGCCTGCAACTGTTGATGTGGTCCATTGTTGTTTCGCTAGTGTGGGCAAGATCTAGCACCATGCAGCTCATGGATCATGAAGGGTCAACTGATAGAAGATATATTCTCGTGCATCCATCATATAATGCATCCTGTGGCTGAGACTTTTTCTTGCCTTTTTTTTTTTTTAAATAGTCTTTTTCGATTTTTAAATATTATATATACATGCAAATTGTTTGAGCTAAACATTCATTGATAAAACAAATATAGCAAGGGCAACGGTTAGATCATCCTACTCAATTTCATCGATCAGTAAATATGAAAAAATAACTTAGCTAGCCATAACTTGGGAGGAAGGAAAACACTCATTAAAACTCCGTATGTGAATACATGGCGTGTGCAAGTAGGGTATTTGGTAGTTGAGTGAAGTATGACAGTTGGAGGGAGAATGATTTTACATTTATCACGCTGACAGTTAGTTATTGTCGAGTTTTGTTTTATTTTTTTTGGTGAGGCAATTTTGGAAATCTCTTTTTCAACACAATATCACAAAAGTTTTCATCTCAAAGTGGGTAGCCCATTTCTATATCAGAATATATAGATATCTTTTAATTTGGCGCATCTTTTCTCTTTTCCCCACCCCACACATTACTCAATTACCTTGTAAGAAATTTTGTGTTTACAACTTTACAAGCACACTAGTAATGTCCAAGTTGTTGGAAATATTGTAAATAAGATGGGTGTTTAGAGGGTCTTAGGAGGCAACCGAAAAGTCCCTATACGGGTTCGTTGTATCTGAAAAAAGCAACTCAAAAGGTCAGCAGTTTCAGCTGGTTAATTTCCCTCATGAAGTGAGTCGAAGGCAGCTATTCAATTCGAAGGTTTCACACATATTCATTTCTGCCTTGCAACCCAAAGGTCTCCCTTTGGCTTTATATTGATCAATCCCGTTATTGAGAAAGATACCAAAAATTCGTGTTCCTCTATACAATTACGAAAAATGTTTTTGTGTGTGTGTGTGAGAGAGAGATCTAGAGAGAGAGAGAGAGAGAGAGTCCAGTTTGCCAAACGTTCATCGGAGGTGTTTCGATGTTCGTGGTCTAACCGTTTTATCTTGGGAGATAGATGCCGGTTCACCTACAATACTCGGTTCGATTTTTCAATTCTATTTTCAGTTTATGTAATATGTCATTTTGATTTCTGTATTTTTAATTTTATTTTTGTATCAATGGAATTGTACTCTGGATTTGCCATTCATTTTTCGTAACACAAGTGATATGTGCTTACATTTTAATTGAAAAAATTATCACAAAGGTTGAAAATTGAAAATTTGAGGGATCTAGTACAGTTTTTTATTTTCAAACTTGGAATCATTTCTTTATACATTTATTTCTTAGAGTATCCCCAATGGTGTACTTAAAATATCTAAATAACCAAAGTTAGCAATGTTTGTCTAAAAATTGGCTCACATTGGCATAATAAAAGTTAACAACCTTTTAGCCAATAACCAAATTTTGGCATTTGCAGGGCCGGCCCGGTTTGGAGTGCCCTAGGCCTAATCTAAAAATTGTGCCCTAAAAGTACAACGCTTAAATAATTTTTCCAGCAACGAGTACTAAAAAAAAGAGCAAATTATAACATCAATGGTCACTAAGAGCGACTAAAGAATCAACAATCTCCAAAAAAATCCAAATACCGTATAGCTCTCACTCGCTGCCTGAAATAATTGGTTTTTTTTTTCCTATACAAACGTAACATCAAAAGAATATATAACATTGATGCACTTTCCTAACGATTATCAGATTTATCATTTGGGAAACTTAGCCTAAAACTTTAAATAAATGAAAACTAACTAATAATGGGAAAGAAAAGAACCCATGTTTAAAGAAATGGACATAAATTGATCATAAATCATAATGCCTGTGATGCAAAAGACTTCACTTGGGAAAAAATAGAAGTAAAAGAGGGGGAGAGCATTGACTGCCACCCTTTGAATGGAGTGGTAAGCCAACCTTAGTCCCACATCGGCAAAACACAAAACTTCACACAACCTTTGAATGTATAAAATGGGAAGTGCACTCTGTTGAGCCTATGAAATGCATTGACTGCCTCCAATTGGGCACTATGGGTTTGCCTCTTATTAATTTCTTTGGTGGGTTTGCCTCTTATTAATTTCTTTGGTGGGTTGGGCTTGAAAAAGACTCCTACTAAAGCATATTACTAAAATTTATGGAAGTGCCTCAATTTTTTTGGGTATTTAGATTGCCCTAGGCCCTGGGCCGGCCCTGAGCATTTGGATAATCAAAAGTAACAATATTTTCTCAATAACTAAATTTTGGGGACCACACTCTATTTATAAGTCTTTTGTTTTTGTAGAATGAATTCAAAAGTAACAACATTCTCTCTCAATTTTTCAATTACTTACTTCAAAACTCAATTTTTTCTGCACTTTTCTCACAAAAATTTGAAATTATCAATTTTTAATCTTTACCAAAATATGTTCAAGATTGGTCTCATTTTAAAGGTATTGTGAATTTCTTTTAAATGATACTAATATTATAAAAAGTATATGTACAAATTTAAAGTTGTGCCAATTTTATGAATAAAAATAGAGTGAGTAGTACTTTCTTTTATTATTGACACAAAATACCATTGTGACACTCCACATTGTTAACTTTATAAATGTCTTCTATGGATAATCAAAGTTTGATGTGACAACTTTTGATTATCCAGTTTTAATTATACCATTGGTGATGCTCTTACAATGGTACTACTTTAGTCTGAAGTTTTGTAAGTTTTTGTAGCTTAATTTTGTTAAAAGAATTTCAACGATTTAGGGGACCCAATATTGAGATTTAGATTTGAATTACCCCGAAAAATTAGGGCCGGCAATGACCATGCATATGGTATTTTGAATGGCAATATCAAATTAAGTTTTCATTAGCTGGCGATAATATTGGTATATGATCCCTACTTAGGCCAAAAATATTTACTCAATAATTATTTAGTAATTCTTCTTCTTCTTTCCTGGAAAACTATTCAATATACATTGTCATAATAGAACGTTACCCAGCTGAATTTGTACTCCCTATCAGTCTGTCCGCGTAACACTCCCTTCCAAATATGACTTCTTCTGTGAGATCGTGTTTTTGATTGCCATGATTAAATAACACACACACACACACACAATTGCCCATAAGATGAGAAATCTGACCCAAGTAAGAGGGGATTTGTTATGACACATTTCTTATCCCATATTTGTGAGGTAATCATTTTAGCAAATATATATATATATATAAGGGCTCCCTTACATACCCCTTATGTAAGGGATTTGTCGTTCGAGATTGAATTTCAATGATCCGAGTCAATCCGAACCGTTCAATGTGTTTAAAACATGTTTTAAGGTACATCGCTAGGATTCGTAAAAAAAAAATACTCGGTAGGGCTTGATCCAATCAGTTTTTGAAAAAACGCTATGTATAACGTTTTTATCGAAAAATACTTGGATCAAGCTCTTTCAGGTATTTTTTTTACGAATCCTCGCGTTAGACCTTAAAAACACATTCTAAACGCATCTAACGGTTCGGATTGTCGAAATTCAATCTCGAACGAAAAATCTCTTACATAACCTATGTAAGCGAGCCCCTATAGGATCTTTTTCCTATATATATATATATATATATTGTTGTTTTATTCAAATGCGGAGAATGACCGTCTGCCAAATGAATGACCGTCCACCAAATTCATGATTCAATCTCATTGAAATAACAAATATCTAATTGATCTCCCATCAATTGTTGCGTTCAAAATTCATCGTCCACCATTTTCATAATTCAATCTTATAACTAATCCCGTTAAGCCAATGGGGCCATAGTTCAATAATATTGACAATGACTGAAAAAATCTTCGAAATTGAGGGACGATTCTACTACAATCGCAGCGATATAGGACACATGCATACGAAAATGAATATAACTAAAATAGCTTTATTTACTTATAATTTTCCTTCCTTTTGCCTATTAAATAGAGTAATTTATATTTAAACCCCAACAAAAATAAAAAATTTAAAAAAACCAAAAAACATGACACACGATATGATGTCATGTATCTATATAGAGTAACTTTTTTTTATTTTTTTATTTTTGGTAATTCGGAAATCAAATAAAACTTAGACAAACAGTTTGGTAACTTATACTCCCTCCGTCCCTTTTATAGTGTGTACATTTCCATTTTGGGTTATCCCTTAATAAGTGCGTGTTTTGAAAAGTTAGTGGGTACATTTCCTATTTTGCCCTTAAAAGTAGATTCTTTTTTAAAAAGTTAGTGGGTATTATTATAACCTTATTTGGGGAAAAAAAAAACAGGTTTTTTGGTTTTTTTTGGGGGCAATAAACCAGGCTCCTTTGGCAAAAAAACCGGTGTTGGTTTTTTGCTGACACGTGTTCTAAACCAACGGTTAAGATGGAGTCAGGTAATAAACCAAAAATCATGTTTATTTTTTTTTTGCTAAATTAGGCCAATAATATTAATAAGGGTAAGTAATGGAAAGTAGATGTAAAAGTTTTAAAAGTTGATGTGTGAGAAAAATAGTTGGAATTAACACACTTAAAAAGGGACGGAGAGAGTATTTAAAATCCCCTAAAACTAAAAGACAAAAAATAAAAATAAATGACAAACAGTATGATGTCACGTATCTTGGACCAAGAGTATTGAGTTTCCAATCCAGCCGGTGGATCCATTTCGGATCTAATAGTAAATGTAATTTTCTGGGTCCAATTATACGATCATATGATTGACCAACACATATATCAATATTTACCCACTTGCACAGAGGAAGATAGAAAGGAATGAATTCCTTGTGAAATACTAAAGGATATAAAAAAAGTTGTGGGGGCCAATTGAGAACATGGATGGGACCACGACCGTCCATTAAAATAGGTAGTAGTAAAACATTAACCAAGAAAACCAAAAGAAAAAATACTACAGTAGTATTATTAACCACCCAAGTTGTTGGGAATTACCATGAAAAGGGTTACGGCCTTTAACCGAGCTAGATTTTTGGTGGATGAATTACAAACTCTAAATCACGTACTAGAACATCAACAAATCTCCTGCGATGAACTCTATGATATATATAAACCACCGGATCATGCTCACATAGGCCACCCAATTGATTAAGTCCCAAACTCGGCCCGAAATTCCAACACTAGTAATAAAGAAGTCATATACCCACAAAAAAATAAAATATAAAAAATAAAATGCAGTCATTGTTAGATCACTATTAGTGTCTTTTATATTGATGCTCCCTTTCACCTGTCTTCCACACACACACACATGAAGAGAAAGAAAGAGCAGCTAAGCTGGGTTTCTTTCTTCTTCTTCTTCTTCTTTTTTTGGGCACATAGCATATGGAAGCTGGGTTTCTACAGCAACTGAAGGAGGCATCCAAAGGGATCGCATTGATCCCAACTCTACATCTTTAATCCTCCTCCTCCTCCTCGATCCTTCTAATTAAGATTCATAATTAAGGATGAGTTTGGATCATGCTATCCCATTGGATTCCTCCTTTAGTAGCTCTACTTCATCTCATGCAATTCATATACATAGATCCCACCAAATAATTTCTCAATTCAAACAGGCCCTCAGTCTTCTGGTAAGTACCTCTCTCTCTCTCTCTCTCTCTCTCTCTCATCAGTAGTAATTAATATTGACTCTTTCTTTGTGAAATATAGGCTTTTTTTGTCAATAATTAATATTATGCATGGAACTTTAACTTATGGCCGAAAACGTAGATCTTTATTTTTCTTTTCTTATGCTGTAATTTCGAGCCTTATTCCGTTGTTTTGAAATTGTATCTAATTCCTAAAGAATTAGTGACATCCCCAAAAGAAGGAGAATAAAAAGAGAAGAAAAAAATCGAAAAGAAATAAGGGTTAACCCGAAAAGAATTGATCACGGTTGTTACAACTCTTTATTCAAGTTTTAATTACAGTATTCAATTTGAGGAATTTTTTTTCGACTGTTCTTGATAAGTTCGAATCCTTGAAGTGTTTTTTCTTTTTTTATGATTTCTTTCTGACTTTCACGCAACATTTTATAGAACGTACAGATTGTAATCTTTTGTTTTTCTGGTAAGAATAGTGGTTATTTACTTTACATCACATTTAAGCGACTCGTTATTCTTTCTTAATCTTTTTAATGTAGAAAGCGAAAATTAGCTTTATGCATATCGGTAATCCATTCAGGTACTGAAAATTAAAAGAAAAAGTACAAAACTGTCTAATTTTCTTGTGTTTTTTATTTGTTTTGTTTACCGTAAAATTGTGAGACCCGTGTTCTTCATTAATTTTCGCCAGGATTAATATCACTCTAAATTTATCATGTAAAAAGCTAGATTTTTGCAGGAGCTTGTTTTTTCTACACAAATGGCAAGTATATTTTAACTTTCTTACAAAATATTGCCTCTCTTCTTTTTTTTTTTTGGGCACCGAAAACTTGACTGGTGAACGTATTTTCTGGATCACAAACAACATGTAAGTAATACAAGTGTCTGAACTATGTTAAGGACATAAGCCTAATACAAAATCAATAACCCCATTAAAGAAAATAGATAATCTATCTCTAATTAATTTTATTTTTCCATATGATCATGGATACCGGTGATCAACTAAGCTAACTCTAATTGATTGCGTTACTCGATCTGCGCTATAAACATCTTCGATCATAATTACACACTTCAATAGTGAGATACTTTGGTTATGTGACCAGAATTTTTACCCATGTTAGAAACTTTTGATCATTACACATGTTAGGTGGAGTACTAATTACCTCTCCATTTCGAAACTTTTGACAATACTTCCAATTAATTTGATTTACCTTTGCAAAAAGTAACTTTTGTCATCAAATGATTTTCAAATTATAATTAGTTGGACTTCATGTTCGAAATAGTTTCCTTAAATTACATCTAGTCCTTATAATTAAGCTCTGTTTGGCGTTCGAAATGATTACACCCTTGACCGTAACAATATACAATGTGCTAATACATGGAAATAAAACAAAAATTAGCCAGAAAACTCAAAGTTTCTTTGACATTACATTGTGACCAAACAGCTCCTAAAGCTAGATCAAAGGTCTCATAACACTCTACAGCATGCCCTAATTGGGGCCCCGGAGGGGTGAGTGAAGGCCCTAAATCACATGCTTTTAAGGACTTTATTTAGAATCCAAGGCAGTGAGAAAAAATTTGATACTTATTAAGGGCTTCTTTTAATGCTTTGGTACACATCGAGAGTCCCAAAGGCCAAGGAATCAGTCCCATGTGATTCCTTAAAAAATAAGTCCTTTAAACTTTACTCTGATGTTGGAAGAAATAAAAGGGTCTCTCTTATCACATGGCCCCTCGCGAATAGTATTAACTTTAGCCCTAAGAACTGCAATAGTATCCTTTAACCAAAGTCTATTTAATTAAGGAGATCATCGATCTCAGCTGAAGCAGGAAATTATTGAAGAAGAAGAGATCATTGAAAGTCGGTAAGAGAAATTATATTACGTATATATTATTGAAACGAGAGAGAATTATTGAGAAAATCAGACAATGGAAAAAGCTACAATACACATTCCTTATTTGGGTGTGTATCATACACACCCCTATAAAAGTTACGAATTTTTTTATAAAAGTTATGAATTTTTTTATAAAAATTACGAGACACACCAAACTGTTACGAATCATAGAAAACGTTATGAATCATATTGCGGAAAAGTTACGAAACACTAAAAAATATTACAGTTGATTATGAGACATGTTATGATCTGTTGTATGGATCTTTATACAATCGTTATGAATTTCAAACCAAATGTTCTAAATCTCCATACTGAGTATTATGACATCAAAGCGATTCAAAGGCTTGCGTTACATCAGATATAAAGAGGCTTGCATATCATACGCTCTCAAATAGAGATGTGTATTGTAGCATTGCCCACTATTTAGAATTCAAAATTAATGTTATGAATTTATATATGTCCAACTAGTGTGCACTAATAATTGACGTTATGACATGAGTTATGAATTCAATCTATCTAGGTGTGTATACCGTACAAACCCGAATAAGGATGTGTAATGTAGAATTTCCTTACAGAATCAATTGTCAAACAATAAAAAAGATTTTAGAGAATCAGAACTTTGATTATAGAAATTTTTGGCATAAGTTTGGCTTCCCAATTGGTTATTAATGGACTATTGGTTTTGATTTTACTGCAAAGTAAAAGGGACTAAATGGTACAAGGAGAGGTGGGTCTACGGTCAGATGGAGGAATTAGGGGACCCCTATAGTGTACAAGTTGTCTACGTTTCGAAATGTAGGTACCCCGAAATGTTTCCCTCTTGGACTACACAAGCTTTATGAAGGATTCAAAAGACAAAAACACAGCAGGGAATTTTTTTTTGAAATGTTTCTTCAATTCCAGAAGGATTACAAGAATTAGGTGCTCCGGGGGACCCAAAACCCCTTGACCTTGCTCCAAAATTTAAAGTCCTTAGGCCCCACCGTCTTTCTTCCAAATCTCACTTTGTAAAATCCCAAATTTCAAGCCATGAATTGGAGATCAAGAAAGATGTGATTGAGATCTACTAAAAGTTGGTAGAAAATATTATACTAAGTGGCATTTGTTGTAGCTAGTCTATTTTGTGCATCATTTCTATGATTAATAGTTGGTTAATTTTGTTTTCTATAAAGTAGTCACAAAGACATACAGAAATTATTTTTGTATTTCCTCACTTTGCCTAGGAAACACATTTCTCAATCATTTGGATTCACCTAGCTACTATTTAAAAGGCTCCTACTTTCTAGGAGATTTTACATTATTTAATTGGGAAATCACCAAGGGTAAACCAAATGGTGGGTGAAGGATTTAACTACCAAGTCATCTGGTGGACCAGAGTAACATTAATATTTTAGTGAATGAGTACATCTATATTAGTATTGCAGAATGACTTGAACAGCCGTGAGCGCGACATGGGTTCTTTAATTATTTATATTTTTAGTTTTATAATTTTAAAGAAACCATTGGACTGGGTATATAATAAGGAAAAGGAAATTATATTTGGAAAACCAAAAGTGCATA
Organism: Gaultheria prostrata; assembly: GCA_036023075.1. NCBI lineage: Eukaryota > Viridiplantae > Streptophyta > Magnoliopsida > Ericales > Ericaceae > Gaultheria > Gaultheria prostrata. Next base: position 25,839 of record JAXBDA010001661.1, read on the forward strand.
CCAAAACAAGAAGAAAAACGAATTTGTTTTAAGGAATGATTATGCCGAAACATTATGCTTTAAGGAATGATTATGCTGAAACAAAAAGGAAATTTTGCTTTAAGGAATGTTTTTTTTTTTTTTTGCTCTTAACAAACTATGTTTGGAAAACGAATTTGTGATTTTATACTCCCTTTAGCGTTTTCAAGTTCACCAATTGTGATTTTTTTTTTTTTGCTATTGACTGATTATGTTTGGAAAACGAATTTGTGATTTTAAACACATCTAACGGTTCGGATCGTTGAAATTCAATCCGGAAATGAAAGTCCCTCACTCTAGCAAAGTGAGGGAGCCCTCATTGGATCCTTACTTTTGTTGTTGTCTTTTCTTATACTTTTGGTCATTACTCTGTTTGGATGAGCAGAAAGGTGGCTTTTGGTTATATAATCGTGCTTGAACTATTTATGGCATAGGTTAATGAAGCTGCTATGGATGAGGACTTGAACAAGTTTTGGTTTTTGCTTCCAGAACCCATACAGATGGTATACCTTTCTCCTAGTTTACATATTATTTTTCATGCTTAATGGAGTAAATTTTTATGGCTTTCGAGAAATAATAGTGATAGTGGTTGGCAAAGTTATTTTTAAACTTCTTGGCACTCGTTTGAAATCAGGCTATTCTAGAATGGTACTTCATTAGTTTAGAGGTTGATGTTATCCTATCCAGCATCAGGTCTAATCGAGAGCAAGTGCCTGCCTATACATCCCGTTCTGGTAATTTTCCTCCATGCAGAGAAGAAGCTAAGTGCCTGTTCAATCATTATGCCACCGAAACCAATATCCATGAACTCATAAGCAACCACAAAATTCTTAAACCACAAATCCAACCTGCTGACATATGAATTTGCAGCCATTTTTCCCAGCTTCACTGCTGACTCTGTGTTCCTTCATTGGGTTTGACCCATGCCAATACTGCGATTTGAATGCTCAGGTGTGCCATTATTGTCTATACCTAAATGGAAGATTCTGTTAAAGGTGTAACCAGAGCGGGTGCCTTTACATATAGATATCCAGAATGGGATATATACTATATAGGCGAGTTTGGCCTTCATTTTGTCAGGAATCCTTCTCAGCTCTTGAAATCCGAAAGATTGGTCGCGTCTCAAAGATGCACATCATACTGATTTTTTATTGAACTATCTTGGTCTGACCTAACCTATGTCTAGAGTCAATTGGTATACTGCTGCTATGTACTAAGGAATTTGCCGGATTCTTCCTTGTCTCTGTCATCTTTTAGCTACTTCTCTCAGTAGACTATCATCCACAGATGGAAATTTGCCTTCCCTTCAGTAAGCAAATTTATTCCCCTCCTTGAACCTTCTGCAATTATACCTTGTACGTTGTACTCGCCTATGAACTCCGATGAGCCAGAGAGGCCTCCCACTCAATACCAATTGGTTTTGATTTGATCCTTGAACATGGTATCATAGTTCGACTTTCGGAGGCTTTGGGGCGAGATTCAATTCATTGATCCGTTATTTGTGCCATAAGTGCACTTATTTGTTTACCTCCCACATGCATGAAATCACACGTGTGAATGCTAGAACTTATCACACATTGCTTAGTTATTTTACTTATTTCCTTTAAAGCTAGTATATGAGCTGGCGGTGTCTCAATTCATTACTAATTGGTTTGAGTTGGAAGATATAACCATAGCTATCCTATCTTGTTTTTCTCTAAGGTGGTCTTTACAGTGTCGTGGGCCACTATTGAGAACCCGGCTAAGATCATTTTCAGATGGAAAGAAAATCTGAAAATTATTCATGCGCTATCAATTAACCACTTGAAGTTGGCTAGATTTCCCCAACCAATTGCCAACGAATTCTTCGATCTCGCACCAAATTCCCTCTCTCAAATTGTCTCAGAGAGAAGCTTCACCTGGAGGCTGAGAGCGCCAGTTATTTCCTAAGTACTGTAGTATTGATCTCCTCATGGTCGAGGATAATCTTTTCTTCTCTTCTTCAAATGTCAACAAACAACGATGAAGGTTTTCAAATTTGCTGTCCCAATTTAGTAATTATGAGTATGTATTAGGCTCGGACACCTCAATCTCCTAATTTAGGACAAGCAGAATGGGTTATAAAACCAACTAATATACCCTTGGAAATTGAATTTTATTGCTAATATTTTACTAGAGACTTCATATATTGCAATGCAAATGTGGAACTACACTTGAAATCTATTTTCTTCCGTAGAAATAAGAAATGATAAACTCAAGAGTAGCTGTTTGAAAACAGCCACATCGAATCCATGACCTGCACCCGTAGCGTACCTGGCCGACATGGGTACTTTGGAAAAACTGAAGACCGTTCATACCGTTTCCTAACAAAGAGTAACTAGTAAGAAAAATTATATGCCACTGCTATTTTATATTGTACCCGTCTTGTATAATTTACTGGTTGGATCCTCATGCTTTCTTGCTTTGGTCGTCTCCGTAATTCTTTGATCACCTATGTTTGTGGAAGGGATATTTATAAAAACTGATCAATCGCATAAGAGTTCACCTCTTGCAATTCGGTCCCTGTGATTACAGAAATCGCAAGTCAAACTATTGACACCTAAAAAAGAAAGTACAGGATATTGGCTTATCAGTAGAAAAAAAATGCCCTGAATATTGGTGGGCAGAATACCAAAGAAATATGGAGAAAAAAAATGCCCTGATATGGTCTTCCTGAGCCGTATGAGAAGTTGAAGGAGCTAAACAGGGGAAGAGAAGTTACGAAGGAAAGCATACAACAGTTTATCAAAGGCTTGGGCATTACCCGTTGAGGCAAAGGCCCATCTGCTGGAGTTAACGCCCTGTAGCTATCTCGGAGCAGCAACTGAATTGGCTGATGAGGTCCATGCTGCTTGTGAATATGATGAAGAGGAGTCATTGGACCCTTAAAAGTCAAAGATTTACTCTCCATGTTTTTCTTTGAGCTTCTCTTGACTTTTTAACATCCAATCCGATAGATTCATAGTTGTCTCGACAATTGGATCATCGTATAGTTATCTTTTGTTGTTATGTTTTTCTTGTATATAAACCAAGTGATGGTTTTTGGCGGTTACTAAATGAAGTGGTAAAGATTTGACGAACAAGCCATTACCAAGGAGGCTGGCGGTTTTAAGTTTATTTGTAATCCGCACCTGAATCCTTGTTACTTATGATTTGGGACATCATGGGTATTATCGCTTTTATTTTCAAACCCTAAGGTTTTGTTTCGAACTTAAAAGTAAAGAAGGTAAGGGAAAATAAAAAACAAAAAAAGGTTTTCGCTTTTATCATTTGCTTTGAAAAGAAAAACAAAGTATTGAATACGGGAAAAAAATGTTATTCAAATTTAGCAAAGGCGTAAATTATGGTTGCACTTATGACTTGTAAAGCAGCAGCTTATTTGTCATTAGACCAACTAATATTGCTTCCGGTGTTAATATCAGAGATAATCTAGGCAACATCTACAGACACATACAGGTAGATGTTTGAAGGAAACTTGCACATAAAAATGTGGCCACCAAATCCCCAACTTGTCTGTCTCTTTGTTAACATAACAAATGCCAATCAGTGGCAATGCCCTTTCTCTCCCAAAGTGACACTGATACCTGAGATATCGACCGTTCGGCGAAAATATCCAAAGGCAATTTTTCAAATTGAGGAGCATATTGTGGTGTAAAGGAAAGTGATGCAAATCCGTGGGTATTGGTTGGAATACGTTTATCACTTGTGATATCCGAGGATTGAAAACAGCCTTTCAATGCTTCAACATGGCTGGTATCAATTCTCCATTGTAGCAACGATTAAGAATGCGTAACTAGATTTGGATCGATATTCTCCATATATTGGGCTGAAACTAGAGATCAAGATTTAAACACCAACAAAAATGTCACCATGGCATGATTTTACTTGGTTCGGTAATTTCAACATTTACGCTTGTGTTGTGGGTATTTCGTAACCATATATGCAATGGTATAATTGACAATTTGACAACAAAAGCAATCAAAAATTCAATCTACAATAGTATTATTTCCAATGCCGCAGGATACCTACCATTCATAGGCCAATGATTCAGAATCGAATGTTGGTTCATTAGATATATAGACCGACACCCAAAACTCCGCTTATTAAGAGAAAAATATAACCTCCCATAGTTTATGAAATAATTTTTGTAGAAGAGTACATACGTCGTTCACCGCCTTTTAAAATTGTTGAGTAGTGTTGCTAGTAATTTATTTCGAGTTAGCTTAGGTCCAATATTCTTTTAATAAAAATTAAAAATTCACTAATATGGCTTTGATAAAGCCATTCATCGTCAAATGATTTTTTAATATTCTAAACCGACATCGTTAAAGCACGAGATTTGTAAAACTATGTTGCTTAAATTTGACCTGGGACATAGGAGTATTAATCTGACTGCAAAAAATTTCAATGGAAGGTTAGTGTTCACAGACAACGGTTTGTTTAAGTCAATGACGTAATACTCTTTTTTTTGTCATTAGTCATTACTAATTTAATGCATGAGGAGGGGAGAATGAGATTCGATCCTAAGATGCTGCGGGACATCCAAGAGCTCTACCGCCTGAGCTAGTCATCACTTCCAAGTCAATAACGTAATAAATGGTTAGAGTTTTATACCGTGGTAGTTACAGTTGCAATGTAGTGAAGCAACAACTTAAAACCTGGGTGGAAAAATGCCGGTGGTCTACTAGTGCCAAGAGAGAGAGTTTCTCTCTCTAAAACTTAGATCTCCTTAGGGTTCCATCCCTTTTACTATCGGCGACTCCCCCCATCCGGCCTCCTCCACTGCCCCTCCTTGTCGTCTCACCCTCCTTCTCCTCTTCCCCTTCTCTTGTGTGATACTTTGAGGGGTCGGGCTGCCGCCTCCTCGCGCCACCCCTCATCCCCGTCTCCTCGCCGAAATACTCACCATCAACCCGTATCCAGTCCTCTGACTTCTCATTCCCACCACCAAATCCCCTTTTACCACTGCCACCCCCTCCCCCTTTACCTCCGCCGCTCCACCGCCACCGTCGTTCCCCTTTCTCACCGCCACCGCTGGTCCAGATCTACTCCTTGCCTCTTCTTTACCCCCACCGTCCTTTCCAGTTCCATAGCCTTCCCTTTTCGAATTGGTCAGATCTGACTTTGGGTTGATTTTGGGTATCTCCGGCCCCCTCCGGCTAATAAAGCGTTTAGATGCCATGGGCGGCGGCTATGGAAGCTTATTCTCGTCCGGGGAAGTGGCTGATCGGTGAACCCGCTGCAACTCGGTGTGACTCGGTTTACCCGATGGGGTGACTCAGTGGGGTAACTCGGATACACCAATCTTTGGGTTTCTGATTAGTTAGTGTTTTGCTTTGTTTCTGTTTTGTTAATTTTTCGGATTAGTTAGTCTTTCTCGATTACTGCTGCGCTGTATTGGTGTTATGGATTGAGCTGGGAATCCGTTGGGCTTCTTTACTACTTCCTTGTCAATAGGATTCATAATCCACGTCCCTGGTGTCGGGTCTGCTTCGACAGGTGTGTCTAAGAGTCGGTGATCTAGTGTCTCTTGCCGTACTCATTTCACTTGCTAGTGGTTTTGGCCTCTTTTCTGTCTTTCGGTGTAATCGATGCCGTATAGCGTTTTGAATGATATACTGACATTTTAAAAAAAAATAAATAAATAACTTAAAACCTGTTTTCCCTCCCAAGAGGACCATATAACAGGCAATTCCAAATTCCATGGCTTACCACTTTGGTTCAATTTGGACGATTTTACCCCTTAAATTCTTGCCTTGCCCTCTCTGATTTTCGTAATTACAGGATTTCCCCTTGGCTGTTTCGGTCATTTGGTGGTTTTTTTACACAATTGCGAAATTTCCCCTTGTGTTTTATATTTTTCGTTTGAGCCCCTGCTACTTTATTATGTTTTGTCATTGTCAAACCCCTCAGGCTTTATTTTTTCCCTCTTTAGTCCCCAAATTGTATTTGTAAATAACATTTCTAAACCTATTGAACTAAGTAAAAAAATACATAGCATGCACATCGTTAATTTTTACCAACGGACAAACACTAATGGACATTAATTTCGTGCAAAGCACGAGTCTTCATACCTAGTTATTCATAACAATAATTGAGAATGGTAATATGTCATTTTCACTAATCACCTTTTCTTTGATAAAGCATCAACACTCAAATAAACAACTTTCTCCATTATGAACAAGCTAACAAACGAAGTACCACTCTGTTTGGAATTTTACTAGATCAAGAACAATGATGGAAACATAGCTAAGAACTTTTGAAGAAATTGGATGGTTATTTTCCAACTAAATTGTAAAGGAAAATGGAAATGATTGCATCAATCTCTCTCTTCCTAAAAAGTTCATCTTATTGAGTTTCAAACACGCACGGTAAGTAATCGAGATCCTTTCATTATCTCTAATGTGATTCATATATGATATAAAATTAGAGTCACAAAAACAGTCTCATTCAATAATCCAAATTGCTAAATGAGAGTCCATATCGGCAAAAACTTGGTGAAAATACTCTCTCCGTCCCAAATTACTAATTCATTTTCACTATTGTGAATGTGGACCTCTCAAAATATTATTCATATGTTCTATTCTATAATATTTTTTATATTCAATATGAATCTTGGCTGTCGATCATCCCGAATCTACTCAATCAACGGCCACAGAGGGGTCACACTGTGGGACCCAAACTCAATCCCCGCCTTAACTCGCACGCATCTGCCTAAATTCAGCATAAAAATTGTACCTTCGCCTAAGACAGACTAGACTCGCAACACGCAAACGACTTTTCTGAGGCTGCTGCGCGCCACTCCAACCGACCTCTCTCTGTCTCTGTTTTCCTTTTGATTTTGCCGTAGGAGGAGTATATGCGTACACACTTCACTTGTATGCCGTAACACGTAATTAAGTCGCTGATTCCATAATTGGGGTTGGGGTGATTCACCGAATCTCATTTGATTTTTCAATTTCAGGAAATTTCATTACTGCTACTCTCTCTCTCTCTCTCTCTCTCTCTCTGCTTCGAGTATTATAAGAGAGACAGAGACGCTGGCGGTGATAGGCATACTGCAGGAGGAGGAGGGGGACACCACATCGTTCTTGGCGGCGACAATGGAACGATACAATGACGATTCTCCCACTCGGAAGATCGATTCTGAACAACAACAGTTAGTCGTTGAGATTCCAGAAACAGCTCACCAGATCAGCCATGGTACTCTTTCTCTCTCTCCCCATTTTGGTTCGATTTTCAAATTCGTCTATGGAACTGTATGCACACTTGTATGCAATAGAAGAAGGGTTGGTCGGGACATTCTCTCCCTCTCTCTCTCTCTCTCTCTCTATATATATATATATATATATATATATATTTGCGTGAGGTTATATTTATGTACTAAAGTATATGATACTGTGAGGAATGGAGTGGTCAATTTGGAACATAATTGTGCTTCAACAGTAGAAGCAAAAAATTTCTTTCTTTTTTTTAATCACTGGAAGAAAAAACCTAGGTTGGATGGATTGTTTAAAGACAGAGAAGGCTAATTTGATGCTCGAAATTTAAGTCCTGTTTGGCTTTTCACGAATGATTGTGCAAAGAGTTGTATTTTGTGCCCAAAAAAAAAAAGTGTATTGGGTCATTGGGTGTGCAAGAAATGAATCGGTCTGTTGTTTTGCTTTATGTTAGATGGATTGAATTGTATGTACTTCTAAGTACTCATATCGGCCAATACTTCACACCCGGACACGTATGTGATTGGTGTTTCACCATTTTAGATGGAAATTCACCTTGGAATGTTGAAATTCATCTGTGGAACATATTTAGATAGTAGAACTAATAAAACCCTCACGCCATACAGGAAAGTCGTGACACGTTGTCTTGTTCCATGTCATTGACGATTAGATGAATCTGACATTTTACAAACAGGTACCTTACCCCATACCAGCCCATGTAAAATTGGCTTTGTTTAATGAGTACACTTCCAGAGGGTTTACATACCAAAGTTAAAAGGGAAGCTAATATAGGGTCAAGTTGATAGTTTGCCACTCGTCCTTGTTTGGTGGTTTTTTTGTATGATGGTTCTAGACACTCCCTTCTATCTCTTCCCAAAACTTGAGGGGAAGAATAATCCATTTATGAATCATTTGGCTTTGTTATTGTCACTTTCCTTGATATTAATCTGTACGTTTTGCCTTGTTGGGAATTTTGTAGATTCATGGTTTCAAGTGGGTTTTGTACTCACCACTGGTATCAACAGTTCTTATGTATTGGGGTATTCCGGGACAACCATGGTTCCTCTTGGATGGATAGCGGGCGTAGTTGGGTTTATCATAGCCACAGCAATATCTCTGTATGCAAATTCTCTCATTGCTAAGCTCCATGAATATGGAGGAAAAAGGCACATCAGATACAGAGACCTTGCAGGATTCATATACGGTATGAGCCATCGCACAGAGAGAGGGTAAATAGAGATGACAAATTTACAATTTCAAATCAATCTCATCATTTTTGTTGCCTTCGTTTCAATAAGCCGCTTTTGCTGTCGCAGGTCGCAAAGCTTATTCGCTCACATGGGCATTGCAATATGTGAATCTTTTCATGATTAACACTGGATATATTATTTTGGCTGGTCAGGCTCTAAAGGTAAACATGTGGTTTATAAATTTGAAGTAGTAATTGGTAATTTGAATTTTGGATTTTCTGAGTTCGTCAATTTTTATAGGCTTGTTGTGCAGGCCGTCTATGTTCTATTTAGGGATGACGATACCATGAAGCTCCCATACTTCATTGCAATATCTGGGATTGTATGTGCCATGTTTGCTATTGGGATACCCCATTTGTCAGCTCTGAGGATTTGGCTAGGATTTTCAACAGTTTTTAGCCTTCTGTATATTGTCATAGCAATTGTACTATCAGTTCGAGACGGCAAGATTTCTTCCTTTTGTCACTTTTCTGCTACTCTTTTATGCATGTGTAGTGAGCTCTTATTCCTACTACTATGCGATCAATGTTTTGCTAATTTTGTCCTTTTTTCGCTTCTTTTTTCCTCTTCTATCTTTCTACTTGGATTTGGCATTTAGAAGTTAAAACATTAAATGTTTTCTGCACAATGAATCGCATTCATGTGTAGAAATTTGATTATATCTATAATGTTGCAGGAATTAAAGCTCCAGCTAGGGACTATGACATCCCAGGAACAATGACAAGCAAGATCTTTACAACTATCGGTGCAGCTGCAAATCTTGTTTTTGCATTCAATACAGGAATGCTTCCAGAGATACAGGTAGGCTGGAGATCCTTGAAATTTGCATAATGTATGATAAAAGTTAAAAGTCACCACGAGTTTGTGGATGACTGGAGCATCGATCATACTCTAGAAGAGACCAGGCTGTATGTTGATTTTTTTCCTTGTCATTCATAGGATTGTGATGAATTTCTTTTCCATTACAGGCAACCGTGAGACCACCAGTGGTTGAGAACATGATGAAAGGTCTCTACTTTCAGTTCAGCGTAGGAGTTCTGCCGTTGTATGCTGTTACTTTCGTGGGTTACTGGGCTTACGGATCCCAAACATCAACTTATTTGCTCAACAGCGTTAACGGTCCAGTTTGGGTGAAGACAGTGGCTAGCATTGCTTCCTTCCTGCAGACCGTGATTGCTCTACATGTATAACCTTTCCCCTCAACTCCTTTATGCTTCATTTCTTTTTACAGGGACCAACTTGCTCAGCATTATTATAAGCATCTGCATTCTGGTATTGCTTTTGTGTTTTCCCTAATGCTAATATTCTAGAAGTCAAAACGCTGGTAGGACTAATTAATCTGTAATCTGTCAGGATGTGGCTTATACACCAAAAATTGACCTTACCATTTAGGAAGGATTCATAAAATTGGTGAATTTTTTTTTTCTTTCTTCTTGAATTAGTCATTTCTAGATCACTAGTCGAATCAAGTGAATGAAGACTTCTTTCACATATATTCGAGACCCACCTAATCCTTTTTCTTAGCTTATGTCATTACGTTTTTTGTTGGGAATGAAACGGAAATCTCAAATAAAAACACCACTACGTGCCTTCGAAATCCTATATTGTCCTCTATTATTAAGAGGGAACAACAGCCTAATATCAACAAATTTACCCAAATTATGTTGTCCATGTACCCATTTGTAGGTCCTTATTGTAGTACTTTTCACCATATTGTAAGCTTTTATGGCCTCTAAAGTGTATTAACTCCTTACTGATGGTTTTTGTAAAGACCATCGATTGATTATGCACATATTGTCTTTTTTGTTTACTTAATCTCTACTTATCTACGGCCTACTGAACAAAGGCTCACCACAATCTTTTTCCTTCTTTACAACTTCAACACTAACTTCAAAAAGTTCTCGGTCGCAGATCTTCGCAAGTCCAATGTATGAATACTTGGACACAAGGTACGGCATCAAAGGAAGTCCACTGGCTCTTCGAAACTTGTCATTCAGAGTTATGGTGAGAGGGGGTTACCTAGCTATAAACACATTCGTGGCGGCACTATTGCCTTTCCTGGGAGACTTCATGAGCCTCACTGGAGCTGTCAGCACATTCCCCCTCACATTTGTCCTTGCAAACCACATGTATCTGGTGGCTAAGGAGAATAAGCTGACTTCTTTGCAGAAATCTTGGCATTGGCTCAATGTCTGTTTCTTTGGCTGCATGTCCCTTGCAGCAGCTGTTGCTGCCTTGAGGCTCATTGCAGTTGACTCCAAAACTTACAATCTCTTTGCAGATATATGAAGAATACCTTCTCTTTTTTCTTCATCTATACCTCACAGAATATGTCCTCAATTTCTCTTCATTGTATTTAGATTGAAATTACAGGCCTCTGCTTCAGTGTAAGAATGAGAATTAAAGCTTTTAGCAAAGCATGATAGTCGCAAATATATTGGCCTATTCACTCACTTGTCTCTTCTCATAATCTTAAAGTCAAAGCTTTGTCTTCACATCTAAGATCAGATACATTTTATACCAAGTAAGATGCAGCAGAGAATGAACTCAAGTCAATGAATTAAAATCATACTGTAAATAGTGAGTTGCAATGGCACACAAGTTAATTCCACAAATCACTGTATCTATTTCAAACTGATTTCAAAATCACCGGACAAAACCATTTCTGTGGGAACCAAGCAAATATCCTAACAACAACATATGATGGGGAAGGAGTTCCCATAAAAAAAACTCTGTTGCAATCTTTTACTAAATGCTTCCCCCTTTAGAAAAGAAAAACCTCTGCGCACACACAAATCCCTACCATTCAACCATCTGAAAAGAAAAGGAAACCAATTAACTACCATTTCAACTCATAAGCAAGTAATAGTCCAGAGAAAAGAAAATTAACCACCGCCAGAACCATGAGCATAGCTGTTGTGAGGGAGACAGACGCAGGTAGAAGTGGAGAGGTTTGTCTGCAAATTCAGCATTTTCCTACTAACTGGTAAAGAGCAAAGAGAAATTATATATTCCATCAACAATCAAAGAAACATCAAGGGTAACATATCTAATGAACGGGACAGTTCCCCTTCCACATTCATAGATTAGCAGATAATTTACAGCTCTAGATCCAGACAAACCTCACCAAGAGTGATTATTTTGGTTGTCATACCAAGCAATATCACCCAGACACCAGCTTCACTACAATGACATTGGCAATAATAAGAGGAATTCCCATGTACTGGACTGCATAAATTAGACCTATCAGCTGTCCCTTTCAGCTGATTTCTTCGGACTCCTGAGAATTCCTAGAAGCTCCACCATCTAGGAACAAGGAAGTGCTCCTCATTTGATATTGCCAGTGCATTAGCGAGTAGCAAACAGCCTTCTAGTAGCCTCCAAATACCCATTTCCGGCATCATGCACATCAACTAATCACTTTCTACAAACTTTCAGCTGTACTCAAGTCAAATTTGTTTTCACGAGTTCACCCTACTTCACATGCATAGCTCAATATAAGAGAACCGATCAAATTTGCATGCACATTCAAGCACGTAACGTTATAGTGTTAAGTAGTGCGATGAATTATCGTTTATGCTAGTATTTCAGTCCACGCAGTTAAAAAGAAATGTATTTCTGTCCACGTGGTAATGGTAGCCAAAAACTTGATAATTGTGAAGTCCCTATTCACTAAAATTACGCCAAAGCATGTTGAAATTTATTTTTCACGCCATCGAAATTGCAAAAATCAAGCTTCTGGTGATGATGAAAGCTCTTCAGGGACAGAAGAGCTATTTTGCACTGTTCTTGTCTTTGCTTTAAGCCTTTACACTCTTTCTTTTGTTTTGCTCCTTCAAGATGAAAAGAAAGGACTAGCTTTGAGCTACTTTTGTGCTTTACTTTTGAAAAATAAAATAAATTTTTTTTGGGAGGGATTAAATAGTAAGGGGATAAAATAGTCGGGGATTAAATAAGAAGGGTGGACCCACATTGATGTGACAGTAAAGAATGAGGTATTAATAGGGTGTATGGGAGCCTACTTTTTAGCTTTTCATTTTTAACTTTTTGGCTTTTTGATTTTTGGGATTATGGCCTGAATGACTTTTGAATATGAGATGAGTATTTGGGAGAAATGTGTAAAATGCATTTTGGGAGAGAGATGGAAGAAATCCATAAGTAGAAGTTGAAAAGGAGGTGTGAACCTCTTTTTGCTTTCTTCTCTCTATCCCCAAAAATGGAGAAACAGTTTTTGGGAAAAAAAATTCTCCCCTTGGCTGCCAAACACCCATAAACCGAAAAAGAGAAACCAAAAAATCAAAAAAAGAGGCTCCCAAACGGAGCCTAAATAGTCCATAGTTTGGATGAGGGATAAAAAAGTAGGGTAGATGATGTAAAATCATGACAAAAGACTTTATTGTCCTTGGTAATGCATATATTAGATTATATATTTATATATAAATACCAAAATTAACTGTTTTGTTATAAATTATATTAATTCCTTTCAATATTCTTTCATAGTATAAATTAAGAATCTTAAATATTAAAATTAACTCATCAAGTCAACAAGTGAACAATGTAAAATTCTTAAGTACAAATTCTTTTTAAAAAAAATTGTATCGAATTAAAGATATCTACTACTCCCTCCGTCCCTTAATAAGTGTAGACATTTCCATTTTGGGTTGTCCCTTAATAACTGTGTGTTTTGAAAAGTTAGTGGGTACATTTCCTATTTTGCCCTTAAAAGTATATTCCTTTTTGAAAAGTTAGTAGGTATTATTATATTGATAAGGGTAAGTAATGGAAAGTAGATGTAAAAGTTGATGTGAGAGAAAATAAGTTGGAATTACGAGGTAACACACTTAAAAATGAACGGAGGGAGTAGTAGTTTAATTTGGTGCAAACAAAAATAAAAAAATTATATGCAAAAGTACTTTATTTTTTTATTCGAAGGATATTGCAAAGCAACTCAACAAGCTAACAATGTAAAATTCTAAAGTATAAAATTTTTCAAATTTTTTCGTATCGAATTAAAAATCCCTACTAGTAGTTTAATTTGGTGCAAATAAAAATTAAAAATTATTCACGAATTTCTTTATTTTTTTATCTGAAAGAATTGCTTTAAGCATTTGCACTCTTTCTTTTGATTTGCTCCTTTAAGATGAAAAGAAAAGACTAGCTTTGAGCTACTTTTGTGCTCTACTTTTGAAAAGGAAAATAAAATTTTGCCCTCTCCACGAGCTGACATCATTCCATTTTTGTTGGTTTTCCACCATCCATGGACCATAAGTGAAATCGCTGGTGATGTTGGCGTTGTACTGCTTTTACTTTACTGCTTTTACAATTATTACTCTCAGGTATTCAATATTTCCAGTTTTCACAATTTGTTCTCCTTTTCCTTGTACAAATTGATTTCAAGGTCTCTCTCTCTCTCTCTCTCATATACTCGCACTTGAGTCGGGCATGGCTTCTTCCACAAGTTCTGGTTCTATGAATTCTGCTTCAGGGCCCGGTTTTTCCTTCCGACCCAGTAACACTTCTTTTACCTCGGGCTCTTCCCCATCACCGTTCAGCGTTATTGCCACGTTCAGTGATATTACTAGTAAGGTTCCAATTGTTCCGGAATCTTACCGCCCTCCTAATGACAGTCACAAGAAAGTTTCCACCTCAGCTTCGGATCCTGCTCCTCAAACTAGAATCGTTCAGGTAAAGTGTACTTCGTCCATTTCCTTTAATGTTTTCTGCATTTCTCATCATTCAGTCTGGGGTTATGTTAATGTAGTAGTAATAGTTTTGCTTAGTAAATTCCGTGTTAGCCAGTGTGGAGTTGTTTTTTCTTCCGTTTATTGGGACATAAGACTTGGTTTGGTTATTGTCGTAAGGATGAGTGTGCTCCAATCTATTCCTTTTCCCCTCAAGGCATTGACTGCCAAGTGAACAACTCCTTAGCGCCAACCGGCCGGAAGATGGCCGGAAGGCGGAAGGCTATCTAATAGTCGGCCTTTGTCCAAGAAAGTACTCAATAATAGAACATATAGAGAGCAATGGCAGAGCTATATTTTGGCCCGAGGGGGCTGACTTAGAGCATCTCCAACAGACTAGGCAAAATTCTCAACAAATTGCCTAGAAAATATGTCATACACACATATAGCTAGCTAAAAAATATCACATCTACTCAACAGACTAGCCATTTCACTAAAAAAACAAAAAAACAAAAATCAAAAGGCTTAGTCGGTTCATCATCGCCTCACCGCCACCAACCACCATCACCGACGCACACAGACCACCATCGCCTCACCGCCACCAACCACCATCAACGCACCGCAACCACCATCATCGGCCCAAACAAAACCCAACAGACTTTGCCGGAGTCCTAAACTTCGCCGGAGTCCACAAATCGGAAACCCAGATCGGAAACTCCGGCCAAAATCAACACACACACACACAGAGAGAACAAGGCTCAAATCTGTAAATCATCACTGCCTCCGGCCATGGCTGCAACCATGGTTGCCCGTAGACCGTTCGGGTTGCCCTGTCATGAAATCCGACAAAACCCACCAAAAATCCAACCAAAATCAGCCTCCGTCACCGACCGGAGGAGTCATTTTTCACTGGCCGGAGGAACAAATGACAGGCGACGATGTGGCTAGGGGTTGAGTGGCTCGCTGAGACAGGCGAGCCAAAAAGTGGAAAACCAAACTGGCGAGGCAGTCGGCGAGCCTGCTGGGTGTGAGATTTGGGGGAAAGTCTTGCCAATATAGCCTCGCCGGAGCCATGGCGAGGCTGATGGAGATGTTCTTAGAAGTACTTTCCTACAAAAATGTACTCAATATATCATGTAGCTTTGGGGTACATTAATGTATTCTCCTCTCATATATCAATTATTTTTTAAAAAAAATAGCGCTTTTAGAAGTTTTAGGACTTTTAGCGAAAAATGAGAAACTCACCCATAGGAACTCCACTAGGGAGTTCTACAACTACGTTTGTCTTTGCTTTACACTCGCGGTATTCGAGCGCACGTCTTGGCCGTTCAAAACACTTTAGAACGGTCCGGATTTAGAGAGAGAAAGAGGAGAGAGTGTGGGATAAATTTGGACCGTCCAAAACACATTTGGAGAGCCGGATGTGCATGCACGGGCACCACGTGGTGCCCGCTCGGCAAACTTTTTTTTTTCTTTTTTTCCCTTTCTTTTTTCTCCTTTCTGATGAAATGAAAGGACTAGCTTTGAACTACTTTTATCCGGCACCGGATCCATTGTCCTGATTTCTCTGTTCTAGCTCTCTGTCCCACCCGCACAAATCTGCCCCGTTAGCCACTTTTCTCCCCTTCTAATTTCCTTCCACTCCGTTAGTTCCCGATACCTCTTCACTCTTTTTTGTTCCTTCAACTAATAATATTCAAAGTTGTTTCGTTAATGACCAAAGAAAATTGATTTTTTTAAAGAATCCCAAGAGGTTGGCCTAGTGCTATCAATTCCTCTGGGGTCGTTTGATACAGAGCTTTATTGTAGAGCTTTTGATAGCGAACAGCGAGGTTGGTCCCCCAGATTAGTCGAGGTACTCGAAAGCTCGTCCGGGCATCTAAGTTATAAAAAAACAACTTTGAATAAGATTTTATTCATAATTTTTTACTTAGCAAATGCGAACTTAATTTGAATAACAACAAAAACTAACAAAGGTGAACATAGTATGAATAAGGATAACAAATAACCCCAATGAAAAATCACATTTTTTAGTATTTTGTCTCCTTTTATGGTTTATCCATTCGTCTCGTCAATATAATCCGAATAGCAACAAAAAATAACAAATGCGAACATAATATGAATAAGGTTAAAAAAATAACCAAATGAATAATCGCATTTATTAGTTTTTCGTCACCTTTTATGGATTATTCGTTCGTCTCGCCGAGAGAAATTTTAAAAGTAAAAATTATGATCAGAATCTTATTAAAGTTAACTTTTTTATAACTCATGTGTCTGGGCGAGCTTTCATGTATCTCGACCAATCTCGGCGACCAACCTCAACATTCACCAACGGGGGCTCTACAACAAAGCTTCGTATAAACTGACCATAAAGAAATTGATAGCACCAGGCCAACTACTGGGATTCTTTAAAAAAAATCAGTTTTTTTTTTTTTTTTTGTCATTGACAAAACATCAGATATGGTTATTTTGCTTAGCAATTTTCGTAGTCCGACATAAAAATTAATTTGTGCGAAATGTTCCGTGTAGAATTAGTAGGAGTATTAGTTAAAGGAACAAAAGAGGTGTGAACACTGAAAAGGACCAAGGGGTATAGGAAACCGAGTAGAACAAAATTGGAAGGGGGAAAGAAGTGAAAATTGGAAGGGGGAAAGAGGTGGCTAACGTGGCAGATTGTGGGGGTGGGACAGTTTTTCAGTACCGAATGCATGTACTCCTTCGGTGCATCTAGGCTATCTATTTTGGCTTTGAACGGTTCAGGTTTGGAGAGAGAAAAAAAAGAGAGAACGAGGAGAGAGTGTGAGGAAAGAGAATGTTTTAATCTTGGCTGTCCAATACACTTTTGGACAGCTCGGATGCAATATTCGGGTACCACGTGGCTGGTACCCGGTAGGTACCCAAAAAAATTTCGTGGGACAGAGAAATCAAGACAGGATCCGGCTACTTTAGAAAAGTAATGGAAGTTTCACCCTCTCTACAGTCTCTCCAACATAATTCCATCTGCAAATAAAAACCATCACAAAGAATCACAACCTAGTCAGCCATGGCTTTTTCCTTCGGTTTTGGTTCAAGGAATTCTGATTTGGGGTCTAGCTTTGAGTTAAATAACCATGGAATCGGGTGAGGTCAGTGCGTGGACTTGGTTAACCATTGACTAACCTATTAAAGTATGACGTGTGGCAGGTCAAAACCACCAAGGACATGTCCGCGTTGACAAAAGTTAACAAACTGGAAAGCCCACCGCAAGAGTTGCATATCTCACAGGAAGTGGAAGCAAAGGCATACTTAGCCAAGTATAGGGTATCCCTTACAAAGGGACCCTATATTATGAGGAATTTACCCGTCGCGACCCACCTGCAAGGGAATGGGCGCGACAGGGAGATATTGATACTTATAACCATAGCTCGCAAGTGAACCTGGCCTCAAGGCAGGGGTGGGACCTGAGTTGGTCGCAACCATGCCAGTAACAACAGGAACATGGGGAGATATAAGTGGCTTGGAGCCTTGAAAAGTTAAGGGATCGTTGCGATGGAATGGCGTGCACTGGATAAAGACCGCTAGGAATATCCTAATGGCCAGTGGTGTCACCCATGTGGCTCAGGCACATGGAGAGAGCACGTGTCGTCATATTATAAGGGGAATGTCTGCAGCCCAATGATTGGTTGTAGATCCCTATAAATATATGACATTCCATCACAAATTCCAAGAGATTGATTAATCCCTAAGGCACGGAAACCCTAGATAGAGAAAGTGATTTAGAGCTCTGGAAAATCAAGAACATTGTTCTTGCTGGTGCTCACGAGTACATCTCTCTTAGAGTTGTATATAAGGGTGATTGATCTTAAGGAGTGGACTGATACCGCTGTCTTTTCTTTCTGTGTGTTTGGCCTAAGCTTTCACCCCATCAATTTGTTCCTTTGCTTTCCTCTGAATTGATTGTTAGTTATTGTTTGCTTCTCTAAATTGATTTTATTTGACCAACTAAAAACCTATCCTACAGAGACTAAGAAGGACAACAAAACTAAGAAGATCTCTTCAAAAAACTTCTTCTAGTTCCTCACAATCCTTCAGCTCTGCGGTCTTTACCCTCTCTCGGCCTCCCCCGTTTTCAGCGTCATCCTTCAGCAATCCAATCATCGACATCGTTCACAATGCCAATCGCACCGCCAGCCTCAGTTCCTCAACTCCCATTGGCTCCGACTTTATTTCCACTAGTAATGTTCCGATTGTGCTGGAAATGGCCGACACCAACTGCACTTCATCATCGGAATCTTACTCTCCACCGGATTCTGCTACTACTACTGTTCCGGTAACTTAAGTGTACTTCCACCAAAGTCAATGAGAGTTGTTATTGGCACTCCACTTTTCTTTATTGCCACTCCCTTTTTTTGTCTCTATCCATAAAGTGCAAGGATAATTTTTCCTAATAAAGACTGAAAGGGAGTGTCAATAAAGAAAAGTGGAGTGTCAATATCAATTCCCAAGTCAATTTCCTATGTTTAACTCAAAAGTGATTCCGAATAATACAACTAATGGGTTGGGGGACCTCACTGCACGAGCTCCCGATCGGCAATTGACGGTCCAGATAAATTGAGGTTAAATAAAATATAAAAATACTTTTTATCCGGACCGTTGCTCACTTATCGGATGGCCGAGGGAGCTCACTGCCCGCGTCACGCGTGCAGTGAGTCCCCTCACTACAGGGGCCCGGGTTAGGTGTACTCCAATCGTCATTTCTCTAAAATTTCATCTATTTCTCTTTGAAATTTAAGTTTCAATTTTTTTAAAACAGCTTGCGGAATATATTGATGATTGGTCTATTTTTAGAGGTAATGTGAATCTCTTTCTATTTATATTAATTTCATGAAAAGAGGATTAATATTGGCACTCCTTAAATTACTAATGCACTCCAAAAAAGGACTGTCAAAATCAATCCTTATATGTACTTGATAACACTTCTTAAGTTTAGTACGGTTAGTCATTAGGGGAGTGCCAAAATTGTACGGCTAAAATAAATTATAATGTAACATAATTATTACTCCCTCCGTCCATTTTTAAGCTTGTTACCTCGTAATTCCAACTTATTTTCTCTCACATCAACTTTTACATCTACTTTCCACTACTTACCATTATCAATTTAATAATACTCACTAACTTTTTAAAAATGAATCTACATTTAAGGGCAAAATAGAAAATGTAACCACTAACTTTTCAAAACACACACTTATTAAGGGACAGCCCAAAATGGAAAGTTAAATACTAAGTATAAAAGAGACGGAGGGAGTATCGTTTTTTTAAGTTGGACAGTGCTAGTTCTTCATATTTGGAGAATAAAAAATGATTCTTCTAATTGAATAATGAAAATAAAATATGATTGTAATAGTGAATTTTTTTCAAAATGAAGATTTGAAAGCTTTGTATCAAATCATGCTAGTTTGTTGATAGTACTAAAATTAAAATTTGATTGTTTTGACAGTTGGGTAGCTTGATCTACATTATTGCTAGCGGCTTAAGCTTTTGGTAGAGTCGGTGACTTAAAATGTTTTTTTTTAAACTTAAATACTTAATTAACATGGTATTAGAGGTCTTGTTATGAGGAGATCTTTGGTTTAAGTCTTTCCATTTGCAAGTGTCCCCGGTTTGCATTATGCTTCTCTCTTCTATTTCGCTCGATGACCAAATGTTTTCATCTCCATGTGAGGTTGTATGTGAGGGAGGGTGTTGGACAGCTTGACATGCATTTTTAGGCCCTTTTAGTATCAGCTTGAGCATTTGGGAGAACCTGTGACTTAGCATCGACAACAATGTGATGCTCATATGTTTTTTCTTTGGGGAGCTGGAGATGGGCACATTAGGATTCCAAAACATTTCCAAGTGCTTAACCAAGTGCTTAATCCACAGTATGTATACCGCACCCTCTTTTACCGGCTCTCCTAAACCAATTGGTGTTAGCAAGGGCTTCACTGAAGTTTTTTTTGACATTTGACTCTGCACCCGTATGTCTTATTTAAACTAGAGTGGTTGGAGTGTGAAACATTGTGTGCCCAACATACGCAGAATACTAGTCCAAAACCATCGGGATATTTGGAATCAGTATTTCTTTTGTTTTAAATTTGTTCTATCATCTTCAAGACACTTTTCACTATGCAATCGACGTGTAAACATGCTTCACAGTTTTTGATTTTTTCCTCGATGTATATGCACGTCTGCTTGCGGGTTCCTTTAAGATGAGTGCTCTTATGTTTCATTCTTTCCAAATCTTACACCCCATTTGGTTCGAGGGGTTTGGTGTGGAGAGAAAAGGGCACCCTCACTTGTTTGCATTGTGAGAAATGGCAAAAAAGAATACAAATGATACACACATAAATGCTCCATTCCATTTCTCACAAACAATGGTGAGAAACAGAGACCGTATCTTGTCTTTTCTTTTTCTTGCCTGCATTCCAAACAGATCCAATTCTTAGGAACTGAACTATCTCAGCCTCGATCTGTATGAGCTGTGAAGGTGCAGTTCTTGGGAATGGATTTTTGAGTATTTCCTCCCGCTTTTTTTTTTATGGGCATCATAATTGTAACCCTGATGTCCTGGCTTAGATATTGCAATTGCTTCGACTCTCATTGGTCTCTAAGACACCTCTAAAGCATTGGATGCATCTAAAGCAAGGAATTACTTTCCTAACTGAGCTGGAGGCAAAAGATTTTGGTGAATTACTTGACACAAAGCCTACAAACAGCGAGACAAAGAAGATGGACTTGAAGCTTTTCTTTAGCAAATGTAGAAACGAGGTCTTGTAAGCAGAATCTGGAGAAGATTTCGTGGACTTCCTCTTCAGCTTCCTCACATTTCCTCTTGGTTCGATCCTAAAACTTCTGGGTGGAAAATCTTCGCTCGGGTGTGTTGACAATTTATACTCAAGTGTACAAAACTTTAGCACTGATAACTATCTCCAATCTGAGGAAATCGAAAGAATGCTACTTAGCCCCAAGCTTGCACCTTTCTCTGCTTGTGAGAATCAGCTCTTGGATATTGAGGAAAGTGTAAATCCCCAATACATGGTGGATTCTTGTTGGGAGCCGAACGTTGAATGGTTTGTTCGCCCTGTGGTTGCTGATTCCAATTGCAACTCTTTGGAGGGAAAGTTTTCAGGACCCTTGTCGCTAGTGAATCCAAAATCCTCTGCTGGGGAAACCACAGGCGGAGGAGGGTTTGTGAAGGGACCAGTTAAGTTCATGGTAACTGACACTTTGGCTGTCACATTGCTTTCTCCAACTTCAGTCACATCGTATCTTGCCGATTTGAATGTACCCATTACGGATGTTGGCGAAAAGGTTGTGAGCGTGGGAAAAAATGAGGTATGTTCTACTCTCTTTTTTCAGCTGAGCTATAGAATAATGGTTGGACATCCTGTGTCTGAGTTACAGTTGCTGGTTGTTGGATTGTGTGCAAGTTCAATATTCCAACCTTTAGGCTACGTTTGGATATAGGTGGATTTGAAATGAAGGACTTGACATTTCTGTTCAATGAGATAACTCGAATTTCAATGTGATAGTTTACATATAGATTTCGACATTGAGATTTGTATCTTTAACATGATGGATTTGAAATGACTTTGCAATACATGGCTTCCAATAGAACACTCTCATGCACATTTAAATCCATCTTCCACGCTTAACGCATAAGTGGCCGTAGACTAAATCTCTGTTGTTTCTGTTTGCATTGAATATTAAAAATCCCCTTCACTTGAAATCAACTCGTCTTCAAATTTAAATCGCGAGTATGGGAATTTTATCACAGTTGTGTCATGTGTGTACCGTACCCACTACTGGGAAGTTTTTAACAATCGCTGTTGTTGAAATTGATCCTTCTACTGCAGGCACTGAATCTGCTAAAGATGGCTCTGGTTTCTGGAAAAGCTCTTACCAACGTCTTCAACTTGGGGGATGGTCAGAGTGTCTCAGAATCAGAATGAGGTTTCTTGAATTTCTCAGTAGTGAGGTCTGCATAAATCTCCCCTGGTATATTCCTGTAGAACATAATAACAGAGTTTGTAATTCTTGATTCAAGATGGTAGAAGATTACCATCTAGTATCTTGTTATCAAATGGGTGTGAAGAAGTAAGCTGGTAGACTTTATGTTGTGATTTAAAAGCTTAACAGACTCTATTTATGTGATCTATATTTGATTAATCAAGGTTACCTACCAAAGTATATATCTGTATAGATATAAAAACATGCAATAGTTCAATATAGTACAACGTTATTTATTCTCTTTTTTTTTCTTTTTTTTTGCGGCAAAGGAAACTTCATTAAAACAAAAATAAATAATTACAATAGGAAAAGCAATGTGAGAGAGTTTTGAAGAGTGTACCTGCGAAAACACAACCGTACTCGCCATATTATAACCTGGCTACAAACTTGTCTTTCTAATGACGAAATTGAAGTCCAACTATCCAATAATCCCAGAACACCGTCACGTGGTGCTCTAAACTACTTCAGAACCACACATTCTTGTTGGACCCACAACTAAGTGTATGAACCCATGTGAATATGTGGTGCTGGAGTGATTCGGAATGCAATGTGACTGTGCTCCGGGACTACTAAATAATTACTCGAAATTAAATTAATCTTTTAAAACTTGCTCCAAAGCCAAGTTAATAGTTTTAGCCAAGTTGTTGCAGGCTTTAAACATTTTTATTTAAAAGCCGCGGTGTTTCTTTCTCCACGCACAAATATATAGTTTATGTTTTTGTGATAAGCAATATATAGTTTATGTTCCTCACAATTCATATGATAGTATTTAGTTTAATTACCTATCCACATCGTACAAGTTTAATAGAGAGGGATAGCATCTTCTCCAGCTCCTTAGGACCGTCACTGTTAGGTTAGAATAATTTCAGTGTACAAATATAGGAGTAGTAAATTGCAAAGCCAAATCTCTATCCTATATAATAAGACCCCGGCGCCTCGAGACGTAGAGTACACAGAGTAGCAACCTTTTTTCATTATCGGACGGAATCTGGAAAACAGCTGTGATAGCCAGATTAGAGCGGTATTCCGTTTGGTACATCTTTGCCAATACCGTTTGGTACGTACATGATTAAGGGGTTGTTTTCCAATAGATTTTATTAAAAAAATTGATAAAATCAAGTTGGTGAAAAAATTTGACTCACATTTTTTAATGCAAAAATATGAGATTTCATCTAATCTCTTCATCAATGGATTATCAAATCAAATGTAGATAAAATTCATTGGAGAACCAAGCCTTAATAACTTTGGTCCATACATTTGGACAATTACCTCGTGTGAATCTCCGTCATACAAAAAAAAAACCTTGTGTTGATATTCGACAGTTGACCTGTCATGTGAGTGACGATATTCAAGAGTTGACCTCCGTAATTCATACATCCAATGGCCAAATTCACTTTGTTGTGAAACATTAATCGCCTGCACCGCATTTGGAACTGTTCTCTCTATATTTTTTATTTTTAAATAATACTAATAATACTTCTTCAATCTGATGGTTATATATATATATATATATATATATATATTATTTATTAAATTCTCACGGTCCGGTTCGGTTTATTCACGATTCTTTTATGAAAATCCATGGACCGAACCGCGAAGCACGGTTTTCTAATTTTTCAATCCGTGTCCGGACCATTAATCCACAGACCTAATCCAAAACCTACGGTTCGGATTGAATTAGCGGTTCGCGGGTTTTTATTGACAGCCCTAGTTGAAAGGTACTCAACAATTGACTTATTCTTATGATTTACATGTGGGCGGCGTGTTTTATTTTTCCACATAATTTGGATGAATTCCTCATTTTGTCGTAATCAAAACCTGGCTTTGAACTTGTCTCCTAACGACGAAATTGAAGTCTTAACTATTCATTGCTCCCGGAACACCGTCACGTAGTGCATTGGTGCTCAAGATCACTTCAGAATCATACATTCTTGTCCCATAACTAAGTGTATGGATCTCACGTGAATGTGTGGTACCGGAGTGATACAAAGCACCACCTAACTGCTCTCCGGGACAAATGAATTATTTGAAACTAATTTTTTTTATCCGTATTTGAAACTAAGTTACTAATTAGGAAATGGCTACAATACACACCCTTTTTTTGGGATCATAAGCACCTAAGTTATCTACCGTTAGATCTTAAAAAGTTACGAATCGATTACTTGTTAACCTGAGCAACAGGTGACCTAACAAATTGAAGGAAAAAAAGAAACATAAATTTCCCTTACCTCCCCTGAGGTTTTCGACAAATACTGAGACCTCCCCTATACTTTTTGAAATTCCACTGCCTCCCTTTCTTTTCAAACTAATAGTTCAATATAGTACAACGTTATTTATTTTCTTTGTTTCTTTTTTTTTTTTTTTGGCGACAAAGAAAACTTCATTATCACAAAAATAAATAATTACAATAGGAAAAGCAATGTGAGAGTTTTGAAGAGTGTACCTGCGAAAACACAACCGTACTGGCCATATCATAACCTGGCTTTGAACTTGTCTTTCTAATGACGAAATTGAAGTCCAACTATTCAATAATCCCGGAGCGCCGCCACGTGGTGCTCCGAACCACTTGAGAACCACACATTCTTATTGGACCCACAACCAAGTGTATGAACTCATGTGAATGTGTGGTACTGGAGTGATCCGGAACACAATGTGACTGTGCTCCGGGACTACTTAATAATTACTCGAATTAAATTAATCTTTTAAAACTTGCTCCTAAGCCAAGTTAATAGTTTTTAGCCCGCAATATATAGTTTTATGTTCCTCACAATTCATGTGATAGTATTTAGTTTAATTACCTATCCACATAGTACAAGTTTAATGGAGAGGGATAGGGATATATATATATGATATGGCCAGTACTTAGTGATATGGAGAGGGATATATATATGAATCAGAAATGTGGAGTACGAGTACGTACAGAGGCCATAATTGAGAGTTTTCTGTACGAGTACTTGCAGAGGCCATAATGGAGAGGGATATATATATGAATCAACCCGGCTTGTACGAGTACGAGTACGTATACATATATGTATCAAAATTGGATCGAGACTTATACTCTCATACTCTCTCTAAGCTGTTAGGGGATTAAGGCTAATCGGAGCCCTAGTTTGAGCTCCACCTGCCGGAGACGGTAAGTCCGTGGATAAAGACTGGGGTGAGGTTTAGCTGGGCATCTCATCGCTTAGCAGAGACTGGCTTCTCACACACAAAATTGAGAGTTTTTTCGTGGAAATGGAAGATCCATGTGAGTATCTGTGGGAGACTTTTGAAGACCAAGCGGCATCCCAACTTTTGAGTTGCTGAGTTTGTGTTGATCGAGGGTTTGCTTTCAACTTCTCAAAGGGTGTTCTGGTCTAAATGTTGATTGCGTGATGTTATCTCGCTCGTCTTGATTGGGGTGAGAGGCTTCAGCAGCCATGGTAGATTTCACTTTGTATACCAAACGTTTCCCTTTTCTTGGTTGTGGTGAATAACCCTGGTGGTTCTGCATCCCAGGACCAAATTTTGCAACATGAACCACTAATTTATGATCCCAAAACCAGCA
>JAXBDA010001662.1:0-51545 GCA_036023075.1 Gaultheria prostrata
CCTAGGTTGCCTTTTGGGTAACACAATGAGAGGGTGCATTTCTTTAACAATTGTAACCGTCCTCGGGAAACGGTCGAAGTATATGATCTGCAAAAAAATTTATACACTTTACATTTAAATGGACAATAAACATTAATTTTAAATATAAGCACAAGGCCAATGTACAATATCATTGTGAGGCTAAGGTACATACCATCATACCAAACATCCCCCAACACTCTAAAGCACTGACGCTTTCGTCCTTCCCATGTCGGCCATAGCAACACAAGGGAACAATCTACTTCCCACTGCGTCTTCCGCCATGGGGCACAAGAAGCATCCCAATGCAAATAGCATGTACGCACTTTGAAATTGTTCCTCACACTGCTCTTTTCTCAAGACTCATAGCAGGACAGATAGGTTCATACCCATGTGAGCTTTTTTACAATCTTCTTCAAACCACCCAGCAATTTTATCTCTGTGTCGCTGCTTGCATTGTCAGGGCACCGATATGTCTCCCTTGGGCATCCCCAAAACGCTTGTGAAATCCTCCTTGGTGATGGAGGCCATTCTTAAATTTGATGGTCCTGGTCTTCGGATTAAAGTGCTTCGCCAACTTCATGACAAAGTCTCTATGGAGCCATGCAAATTGAACATTAAGCAAAGAATGGAAGGGATTGAAATTTTGAATTGCGGATCTTTGGTCATCCATCAATTTTGAATTGTGGGAAACAAGTACTTTGGGAGAACATCGAGTCTTCAACAAAGTCTATAAATAGTCAAATAAATGTAATAGCGTTAGCATTCACGTTTATAGTAGGAGGCAAGTACCAAACATGAAAACACACATGTCATCTCATACATGCACTTGTTTAGTCTTCTTATTCTGCTTAGAAACCCCAGGAAGATTCTTGCGCGCCCTTGCTGCCTTTTTGAGCATATTGTTGTTTTAAATCTACATCTGGATCAGCCCAATAGAAGGCCACTAGTCTCAACACTTGCATAGTAAATGAATGTGGTTAATGGACAAAGAATTGAATATTGGCTTAATATAAAAACACGTTATATTTTTATGTAATTTTCCTAACCTCCGCCGGATTTATGACCTTTTTGAAACATTAAGATCCTCATATATGCCTAGTGCAAATTCCTGTCTGCACAAAACCAACATTGGGGGGGGGGAGAGAGAATCCGCATCGTGAACAATGCAAGCAAAGGGAAACAACAAAAAATGAAAACATTGTTAACATATGGAAGGAAACAATATATTAAAACTCAAGTAAAATGAGGAAAACCATTGGGTACACACAGGGGCGGAACTATGTAAGGGCTGGGGGTGGCCTCGGCCCCTCCTCATTTTCTTATTTTGGAGTATATTTTTTTATAGATATTTTAAAAAAAATTCTAAAATTTTGGAAATAATTAAAAAATAAGAATAATTTTTACTTCGAGAACACTAAATATGGTGAATGATACCGTAAGACAATGATACTGCGTTTGTCGAATGATAAGATAACAACAATACTCGTGTTTTTTTTTTGGGTAAATAATATACTCGTGTTTAATTTTTCAATTTATCAAAATTATCATAAAAACTCAAATGACTAGATTTAATTTTGAAAAAAATTATCGAACTAAGATTTCTTTCATAGTTCGGCCCCCTCCAACTTTAATTCCTGGCTCCGCCACTAGGTACACAACTTCGCTCCTCTGGACGGTCACTAACATCCTCTGCTCACTCGGATTGTGGGATAACTCTTTCCCGATCTTAACTTCTTGAAATTGCCATGATTACTTACAAGCGATTCAAAATACAATAAAATATATGACGACAAAAATAGGATCCAAAAAGCAGCATATACCGAGTAATTCGTACACACTTCCATTCAAACCATTGCATACTGCATGCATCCATCAAATTTTGGATAAATCAATAATACCATATTATCATGTTCAACCACCAAGTACCCTTAAGATGAGTTTTTGTTAGGTGAATATCATATGCACTCGTCAAGCTTAGCAATAGCTAAGACAGGAATGTAGAACCTCTTATTGCAGTGCCAGCCATGATAACTGATAGGTGCTGAAAAGCACCCGTTTATACTCTTAATCTATGCTTTGGTAGTCCGTTCATAGTGTTACTTGACGCATCTTGATGACTTCGATATGTTTATAGGCCTTGGAGACCATTGGGAGCAATAAAGTACGATTTGAATGGTCTTTGGATTTGTCGAAGCAAAGCCCATTGACAAATTAATTAAAGTGGTGAGCAATAAAGAGGTAAATGCTAAACACCTCCCGTTGAGAAAAGTGCATCGATGGGGTGGTGGTTAGCAAAAATTCTAAAACCACACACCCACACTCACACGAGAGGTGGGGCCCACACACGTGCGAGTGTGGGTGTTAATGTGTTTGGGTGTGGTGCTAGCATGAATAATGCATTGATATCCGAGAAAATATATTGATAATAGAGAAAGAATATTAGTACTTGCAAAATATGTATTGAAATTCTAACTTATTCGATATTATATCCTTGTTATACACAGCCTAGTGGACAGTGATTAGCAAAACCCAAAGATAAATCATTTGGCTACCAGAGAAAACAATACAACTTCAAACAAGCATTAAACAGTTTGCAATCATTCCTTTGAATTGTCAAAAATCCTACAAAATTCCAATATTAGGCCATTGTTAGGAGTGCTCATGGGCCATTGTTAGGTCCTAATGAAACTCATGGGCCATTGTAACGAGTGCTCAAGCTCGGTTCGTCCACAATTAGTGTCTCAAGCTCAAATTCGATAGGATTGAGTACTAAATGAACCTAGTTTAAGCCAAAAAAATAGCATCCAGATCACATGATTTCATTGATTAGGGATTTTGGCGAACTTGAGCTTTGCCAAAACTAGTTTTGAAACAAAAAATTAAGTCAAAAAATGCAGAGATTTTCTTACCTCTACAAGTGGCCTCCACATCTCTTCTTCTTCTAATTCTTAGAACTTTCCCCTTACCCTACCAGCCCTATCTTCGAACATCCCCATTTTAAGTGGCAGACGAAGGTTTTAGGGTTTTACTGACCCAGAGTGATGAATAGGGGACATATAGACAGAGAGATGTGGAGAGAGATGGAGAGGGAGATACAGCGAGAGTGGGACAGACGAGGGAGATACAGAAAGAGATCGAGAGGGAGTGATAGAGAAATAGAGAAGGGTTTCGAATTTCTGGGGACTTAATGTGATCCTTGGTCTTTCTTCCTTCTTAACGTGATTTTAGGTTTTGAAAGGGTTTGAGTTTGTTCTGGGAAAGTAATTTAAGTGTAGTTGCGTCAAAAGCTATTTGTCATGCCATGTCTTTGCAATTGTTATTCCTCTTGCCATTGATCTTTAATCCCGAAAAAGTGCACCATTGAACAGATTTTTGTCCCTAGGGCCACTGTCTGACAATTTCCGCCTTAAATTTGACATCGATGTACACTTCAAAATGAAAAGTTAAGACGTCTAAGTCATCTGACATTTAACAAAAATGATGATTTTTTTGGCTTCTTTTTACACAACGTGTATTGTTTTCTCTTGTAACCAAATGATTGTATTTTTGGGTTTTGCTAATCACTGTCCACTAGGCTATGTATAATAAGGATATAGTATCAAACAACTTAGAATTTCAATATACATTTTGCGAGTACTAATATACTTTCTCTATTATCAATATATTTTCTCGAATATCGATGCACTGTTCATGCTAGCACCACATCCAAACACATTAACACCCACACTTGCATGTGTGTGGGCCCCACCTCTCGTGTGATGGTGGGTGTGTGGTTTTAGAATTTTTGCTAACCACCACCCCATCGATGCACTTTTCTCAAAGGGTGGTGTTTAAAATTTACCTCATCTTATGTTTACGTAGGAAAATTGATGGTTTCTTTTTTTCTTTTCTTTTTTAAGTATATTATTTTTAAACTTAAAAATTGTACGTAATTTCATAGGGACTAACTTTACGGGACGGAGGGAGTAATAAACTACAAAACCCTACTTATAACCCATTAATAACATTAACATTACTAAAAATCCACATAGCTATGGTAACAACAACGAAAACCCATACGGGTGACGGCCCAAACTAAACACTGTCCAATCCATTTTTTGGTTTGTGTCCAAGCCTTCGAATTTGTAGATCCGGTGTAACCCGTTTGATATTAGGTTCACTTCATCACTGAAAAAACGGGTCAACCCCTACCCGAACTGCTTTGCGCTTATTAGGTTTTGTAACGAATTCAGGCCATTGTGCCGTCGGAAGCTTCAGTTCAGAACTTCAGACGACGGAGCTAGAGAGAGAGAGAGGGAGGGATGGGCTATTCCAAGGATCAGTTGCTAGCACGTTTACAGGTCTCTCCCTCTCTTCCTCTCTTTGTCTCATAATCTCGACCGATTAATTTTCTCTGTTTGTCGTTGCTTCGTCTTTTCATTTTTCCGTTGTTTTATGAATTCAAAGTTCTCATATAACGAAGGGAGGGAGAATTTTGTTCACTAAATTAGTGGAAGGGTTTCTGGGACAAGCTTGGAATCTTTCTTTAACCATTGTGAACATTATTTTCCTTGAAAATTGTGTGTATGTTCCACTTGTCCTTGACATGAGCTTTAGATGAATCCGGGACTTAGACGCATTCCCTTAACCGAGTCCATTTAACATTGGTTTCATGAATAAAGAATTTTCTTCAGTTGAAGGAGTTGGTGAATTTGTGAAAACTATGAAAATGCAAACATACTTGCTTTATTGGAGATCAAAGCATCTTGTTGAAGGTGTGTTGTTAGCGGCTAGCACTGGCATTACTTCTCAGATGGGAAGTAATTTTACACGTGTGAACTTATCTTAAACATTTCAGCAAATGATTATTTGTAGTTGGAATCGTACTTGTCCTTCTGGAAATAGTGAAAACCTTGATATTGAGGCTTCATATGAATTGTTGATAAGAGAGATTTCATAATTTCTATTCCCTTGAAACTTATTGTTGTATTTTTTTATATTGTTTATGAGCTTCAAATTGATTTTACCTAGAATGATCATCCAATTGAGACTATGCAGTTTATATTCCTTTGAAACTGATTTTTCTGTATTTCGGTTCATTTTAGGAGCTTCAAATTGGTTTTACCAAGTATGATCATCCAGTTGTTTTGACAGTGGAGGCTCAGGTAAAAAGAAACCAAAATCTAGCTAAACTTTGCCATGTTTTTGTGCTTTGAAACAACTTTGTTAGTTTCTTATCAGGCCAAATATGTTGGGCATGGAAAAGGTGCATTGAGCAAAAACCTTTTCTTGAAGGTATGATATTTTAGTGCTTGGAAAGGCACTCTGATTTGTTCATCTCCCTTCTCCCTCATTAGTCCTTGCAGTGACTCATGCACTTCCTTTTCCTCTATACTAATGTTTTCACTTGCATGCAGGATAAAAAGCATAGGTTCTACCTTGTTTCGGCTTTGGCAGATACCAAAGTAGATCTTAAGGGTAATATGTTTTTTTAATTGCTTTGATTCATTTCCAAGTTCAACTAGCTTAGTTGATAAGACCAGACTTCGTAGTTGGGATTGTATATGCTCATGTGAGTGGATTTTGGCCATTTATTATTTGGGTATCCTAAATGTTCATGGAAGTTATTTGTGGCCTTGAAGCTGAGCAGTTCTATCTCAGAGACTTGGTCTGGGGAAAGCAGGTTTAAGAATGGCTCCTGAAGAAGCACTACCGGAAGTACTTCAGGCATGTATATGCTGTTATATCTGTAAGCATAAGTAGTTACTGTTCGTGAATAGAAACATATCGATTTATTAGATCATAGCTCATCGGGGTTGTTAAAAATGGGATCTTACATTAGATTGCTGAGAGGGTCTCATGGATAGAGTGGTAGGATCAAGGATTTTACAATTTTTATGTTGCATAAAAAGCAAGGTAGAAAACATGGTTACATTTCAGAAGCTACCTTTTTTATAATGACTATTGACTAATAATGATGTGCATTAAAATGTGGTGATAAATCAGCAGCCCAGCGGTTCTTGTTCTACCCATCATGATACTATTGGCTGAACGCCATGATACAGAATATCATGCGAAGTATATAAAAATGTGATTGTGCTAGTACAATCCTTGACCGTTTTTCTTGGTTTCTTATTTTCAAGGTGCCTCTGGGTTGTGTTACTCATTTTGCACTAGTGAATGATTCAGCTATATAATGTGATTGTGCTAGTACAATCCTTGACCGTTTTCCTTGGTTTCTTATTTTCAAGGTGCCTCTGGGTTGTGTTACTCCTTTTGCACTAGTGAATGATTCAGCACGGTATGCTCATAATCTTCTGTACTTCTAGTTGACATCATTTATACCCTTGTGGCAGCATCCGTTCATGTAAATAATTTATTTTTTTCATAACGTATTTGTTATTTGTTCTATTCTTAAAGGCATGTCTCCTTGTTGTTGGATAAAGGATTTAAGGATCACGAGAGCTCCTTCTTCCACCCATTGTCTAATGACACATCAATATGTGAGTGGAAAGAGTTTTTTTATGATGATGTATGTTGCCAATTATATTTTTTGGTAGTTGTGAATGTTTATAACCTCGTGATGATTTCTAATTGGGACTTGTACTGAAGTACGCTTTTTTCTTTTTTTCTTTTTTTCCCTATGATCTTATCTTTAAAAACCTTTATTTAATTGCTTTTTTGGATGTGTTTATGTGGACATTTATGTATGTCTGTGAAAACAACATGCTCCATGATTAATGTCTCTTACTGGATACGCATGTTTCTGTCTTAGTTTTGCCGGCTGCCCATGAGTTTAATATTTAGCAATGGTATTTGTCCTTATGATATTTTAGTTGGGAAAATGCAAACAATATCAAAGTCACTGTAGCAAAATAACTGAATTTGATAATGAATATCTTCAATTCTTCTGTTTGTTTCATAAGTTGTATGATTATAATGGCTCTGATAACTTCCCTGTGGTAACATATAAGTAAATTGGAGGTAGGTGGGAATTGGGATAAGGATTTTCCAAGTACATTACTGTTTGAAAGCATAAAAATGAGGAGTGAGTGTCCTTATACAAGATGCGGTTAGCTGAGAAGTTAACAAAGGAGGAGTAGTTTTTTTTCGCTTCACATGGTTCCATAAGAAGATGGGAAATTGTCTGGTGTTTTTTGGTAGTGCAATTATAGTTCTGCATTTCCTATACTTGAAATATGTTTTAGTTCTTGATCAAAAAGAAAAAATACACGTTTTAGTAGTTGTTTTTTGTCCACATGACATTTAAGCCCTGCACTGGTATTCTATTTTTCGCAAGTTGCACATAAATGATAATTTGGGTCTTTGAAAAAACCCATAATTAATCAATTCATTGTTGTTAAGAGGAATGGCCTGAAGATTATTACTTTCTTGTCTGCATGTGGTCACACCTGATGGTTATTTGGTCCCTTATCTTGCTGGTTCAAGCACTTAGTGCCCAACATCTTGACAAATTTCTAAATTCCATAGGAAGAGATCCAGCCTATGTTGACCTGGAGGTAATTGCTAACTAGTTTCCTGAGTGGGTTAATCTATCTATTAGCGGATTTTGTAATGAAACAATTGATTCTCTTTCTTTAGGCTAGCCCAACAGTTGGTAAGGATCAACCTCCTGATCTAGCATCTCTTGTTCCATCTGATACCATAATCCTGGAAGAAGGTCCTACAGAAAAAGCTGGTCCTTCGAAAGGTCCTGGAAGTAACCGTGTCGCCGTGAGTAATAAGTCCACATCGGCTGCAGGTATGTATTCAAAGTTAATTCGTACCTTCATTATGTCACCGATCATCTTTTAATTAGTACTAATATCAGATCCTGCTGAAATGTAAGTCTTTAACTTGATCACTATTTGCAATGAGCTGATTCCAATAATTTTCTTGTTCGTTGAACGACCCATACAGCTTGGATTCATTAAATCTTTTTTAGCTTTGCACCTTCTTGATATCTGGTATGCTAAATTCTCATATATTGCTTCCTTGCTTTTCTTTAATTTATCTCCAACTTCCGGTATCAGCTTTGGCTTGGGTTTAAATCAACGCCCATTAAAAATAAGGTGTCAGAGAAGGGAAATGTTGAGGACAAGTCTAACCTTTGGTAATAACACACAAAGTGGTTGTGCTCAGTCTCGAACCCAAGACCACTCCTGTGAGACAATTAAAGAAGAACCATGTTTCAATTTTAAGGAGGAAGCATCCTGATCAAGTAAAGAATCTGGCCCAATAATGTATATCTGACTATCCAAGAAGTTCTAGTTGTCAAGATGAGATCTCCCCCCCCCCCCCCCCCCTTCCTTCTCTCTCTCACACATAAACAATACTACAGTTTTCAGGCTCTGAACAATCAATATAATCTCCAGAAATGTATTTTATCCCCACGTGACCCATCACGGCTCACACTTTACTTGGACAGTTCATTCCTGACCCTTAAGACTGTAAGCAGTCCAATCTACACATTTACTTCACCACAAAAATCATCATATGATTCATATGTAACGTCTATCATGTCCAACTTACTGCCTCTGCAGATAATGATGTCAGAGTAGTGATACTCTCAGGTTATGGTCATGTATCAAACTATTAATTTATTTTAGCGTTACGGCATGCTCTTGTTCATCATGTAAACCTACAACCACTTATCTTATGATATCAATTTCTGTTAAGTAATTAGGCGTTCTTCTTCTTCCCTTCTGGCGACTTGCTATACATGGACTGAGACAAACATCCATGGGTGTATTTCGGAAGTAGAGTACCAAGTATTGAATTACTTTCCGAGTCTTTTACTTCAATACTTCACGAACTTAGTTTGATCAGGTGGCCAACAAGTTGTCACTTTGTACTTATTTGATTAGAGTTTTGAGTGGTCTTAATAAACCTCATTTTGTGTGGTGTCATCATGGGTTATTTAACAAACTAATCCTAAGAGCTTTATGGGTGATGATGACCATTGCCTAAGAAAACAAGAGAATGAAATTCATTACGCTGCTTGATGCATCTTCTAGACCTAAAGTTGAATATAACTGACTTGTATTTTATGTTTTCGCGGTTAACAACTTAACATATTCTTCTGTCTTTGATATAGCAAAAGCTGGTAAGTCATCCGGTGATACCCAAAAGGATAAACCCGTGACTTCCAAATTGTCAAGCTCGTTTGCTGATCCTGACGAATTTGTTGAAGAAATACTAAAAAGAACATCGGCAATAGTTCTTTCAGAGGTAAGTAGAGTATATTTTATTTTGTTGCTACTTCATGGCCTGCATGGTCTTGGCCTGAAAATGCCCATAATGCAGATCAACGAGGAGAATTTTAAGCAACATGGGGAACAGCTTGGTGCTCTGGTATCAAAGAGTATCAGAAAACATCTTAGCTTGAATTTCACTAATCTAACTGTGAGTTTTTCATCTCTTTCTTGCTATTTAACACCTCATATACTGAGAGTACATTGGCAGTCCCTACGTTTTTTTGTCTTATATTTTTCCGCGAGCAGTGTATTCTTTAAGAGTCTTAATAAGAGGAGATGAGGTTCTTTACCACTCATATTGGTCTTTGGGCGCAGTTAGCCTATTTGGTAATGCAAACATGAGAAGTAAACTCTTGAATAATTCTAGTATTTTAGTCCATGTGATAGAAGATCTTCTGGGACTGTATTCTTTGAAGATCTTCCATATTACCTTAAGTTAATGCTACTGTAGCGAAATCTCAAGAGGCCTAAGGAGACACTAAGATTTTCAAGAAAAGCAGGACAATACTCGTTAACAAATTCAGGGAAGTGTCCAACTCGTGTTGCAAAGAGCCACACAAGTGTGATGCCATGTTGAACACTGCTCGATGTCAGAACACGACATGCTTTCAGACCCTCACCCTCCATTCCATGGCAAGGATTAAATTCGTCGTAATTACTAAGATCCTGGTACTAATACAGCATCCACCTGTCAGAAGTATTTTTTGGTTCCCGAGAACAAGGACCTGAATATACTCCATCCTTACCCCCATAGTCAGTCCTCTCTTCCTCCAAGCCGGACCCAATCAGGCTTTCAAAGCTTTGACAATCTCATCTTGTTCGGGTGTCAACTCAGAAGAAGGATCAGCTTGCCTGACCATCCAAAGCCGCATCAAACAACACACATCCTCCTATGACGGTCCTATCCCTCCCCATGCAGTGATAGAAGTATGTGTATCCAGACACCAACGGGAAAACATCAACTCAACCCAACTTTGTACCGAGGAACACTAGCCCGAATGGTGTCACAGATAGCTCCAGGCACCCCAGCCATGCCCAAAATCTCTTTACAAGCAGGATCCCTCAAGAATCTCATTGGTCCGTCAAGAATCTCGTTGGTCCACAATTCAAGCACGTGATGGAGTTGAGCGTGAGCTTTCCAAGCCAAGCATGAAAACAGAAAATCACCTCGCTCAACTCCAAATTGTAAATAAAATCGGGCGTCACTATTCAGTCCTCGCCTTCTGGAACTTCCAGCTCCCTTTTCCCACCACCCCAAACTCCCCTACACCATGCAAAAAGTTGATGCCCTCCACCAATATAGGAGGACCAATGTTTCCGCCCAGGCCTTGATGAATTCACCTGTTGCCTTATTCAGTTTACTAGACTTCTTCAGGATGGACTTATCCCGTTTCGGTGAACCCCCTGCTGTAGCAACAACAGATCCTCTACTCATCCACACATCTCACGCGCAACAAATAAACCAAGGTACAAACAAAGGTGTAAACTAGATGGATAATTTTTTTTTCCAAAGGATTTACAATTTATCTACACATATAAGTGTCAACTCCTCCATCGGGTCACACCCTCCTCCAAACACACCCACGAGTTATACTCCTCGGTTCTCCTACGGCTTACTATTTTCAAAACGAATAGACAAGTATTTGCTCCCTCCTTAGGATACACCCCCTGGGTGCACCCCTCCTTGGATCATACTCCTCTGCGGCTCTCTCACACTTTCTCAGGTGCAACCCCTTGTGTTATACTTCTCGGCTCTCCCACACCTCTTCGCAATACAGGCTTATACTTCTTAGCTCTCCTACATCTTACTGTTTTGCAAACATTAGACAAGTATTGCCTTGTGCAAGTATATCAAATCTTCGGGTGCAAGTCCCACCTCGGGTTATACGGCTCTCCTTCATCTTTACTATTTTGCAAAAATTAGACAAATATTGTATGTGCAATTATCAGCCCCCACACCCTCCCCAAGGAACTCCCTCCACCAAGCAGCCCCTTATGCGACCCAATGCCTCCCCCAAAACCCCTTGCTCGAGTTCTCAACTCACCGACCCCTCTCAAAATCACCCCCTCGCTTCCACATCGTGACCCACAACACCATCGCGACACCAACACCCAATTGTCACCCTCATTGGTCCGTCCCTTCACTTTGAGCCTACCAGAATCACGACCCCACTTTGATGGGCCTACCACAATTGCGACCCCCTCGTCACATCCCACATTTAAATCAGGGACTGAAAAAACCTTAAAAAAAATACAGGGTATATGCTCACGGCAATCCTCGGGTACCTCTCCCCTCTCCATATATCAATTTACCACTAATCAGAAGACAGAGCATGTGTAAGTTGGGATATCGACACCTACCTCGTCATGTGGCTTCGTGGGATCCAACTCTGCTCTCTCTCTCTCTCTCTCTCTTCAAGAGCGCAGTCGAATGAGGGTGAAGCAATGGTCTCACCAATCTTGAACCGTAGGTACGGACCCGGAAAAATGGAGGCAGGTCCAAGGCAATGGTCTCAGGAGAAGATACGCTAATCATGGGTTTTGGAACCTTAGTAAAGAGAATGGAGTTTGGCACTTGAGGGAAAGGGGGGCTTGAGAAGGTAAAGATTTATGCCTGATGTATCCTCCAAAACTCATATTTGGAGAAAGAAAAAAAAATGGGGGAGGCAGCCTTTATGATTCTTGCTCGATATCGTGTCTCCACACTTATCTTCCAATTCTTTTTGAAAAAAAATGGATAGAAGGAGGATATATATGTGTGCATATTTATTCTTTGATTATTAAAAAATAAAGTCGGATATTAGGGAGACAAATTGATAGAGCAAGATCATGCAACGGAACTAGGTCACCCTCCTCCGTTTCATATGTGCAACATAAACTACAAAACATGGGAATGCTTGCAGAATTGACTAAATACTTGTGAATCGAAGCTTTGAGTTATTTGGGACTCTTCTCCCCAAGTTCAGATAGAATAGAGATCCGAGCTACTCCTCTGAGGCTCCGACACCACCTGGTAGAATGGAAGCTCTGTGTCACACCTACAATGCTGATAAAATAGAAGCTCCAAGTTACTCTTCGACTTGCCTCCTTTGAAGAGCTCCGAGTAGTGAATAAAATCTCACCACCTCCTTAGAGCTCTTAAAAAGCTCTCAAAACAACGGAACAGAGTCGATGATCTTCATGCTTGTAGAGTTGTACTAGAGCACTCATCGACACAAGCGTTGACATGACAAGACTCTCCCAACGCAGAAAATGACTCTCCTAACACAGAAAAGAAGAGAAACCTACAAAAAAAATACAGAGTAACAGATATTAAGTCCCCAAGCATCGCACTATCCGGAAGGACACTGCCACATGGCACTTACCAGCGGACCTACTATCCCCATCCCAGGCAAGTCCTCTAGGCTTCATGGACCTCCATGCATCCATAGAAGGAACTTCTCCTTAACCTCCAA
Source organism: Gaultheria prostrata (assembly GCA_036023075.1). Lineage (NCBI taxonomy): Eukaryota > Viridiplantae > Streptophyta > Magnoliopsida > Ericales > Ericaceae > Gaultheria > Gaultheria prostrata. The sequence goes on from JAXBDA010001662.1 coordinate 12,713, forward strand.
AACATAGCACTATGATGCTCAACGAGATCCTCGTGGTATCTCCCATTCTCTACACACACTAAATAAAGCTGTAATGACCCTGGCGACTCGTTGCTCCACTATATCCCAGGTTAGGTGCAGGGGATGGGTACCTCGCTCGGACCTAAGGAGGCACGTTGCTTGGTGGCTTGAGTAAAGGGAATGTGAGCTCCCCTTTGATCGGTAATAGAGGAAGAGGGCGTCACTTGAAAGATGTATCATAACTTCCACCTGACATTTGGGGAGTCGTATCATACCTAACTTGCTTCAATGATACGAGTCTCCACATATCACCCGAACCACCCCTTCATATCCCGGGAGGCAGTGCCAAGTACTGATTGTAGGACTAAAAGAGAGGCCATGTCAACATCCCTATCTGCTTCCAATTAAAAAAAAAAAAAAACTCGAGTTTTGACAAGCACCAATGAATGGAAGGCTTGACGACTAGCTAACTTCCCCTCCGAGGTTCCTAGGCTGTATAAAGAGGCATCGTAAGTCATTCATTTCAACAAGTTACGGAGCATCTCTCTCAGGCTGCCTTGAGGTCTTTCCTCCTCCACTCCGGTGGTTTTGACTCTTGAGCCTTTGTAGCACCCGCCATATCTCGGGAGCCCACTTTAGGTACTCTTCGCCATATCTCTAATGAATTTCAGTAGAGATGTTCGTTTCCAGGTATCTCCTGAATTCAACAGTGCTCATGTTACTGAACTGGTCTTGAAGCCTGACTTTTTTTTTTTATGACGAAGAAGGAACAGCCCCACAGCCAGGCCACTAATGGACCCAACTGCGTGACCCAAACCTCCGGGGGAACTAGCGCGGCCACACCAGTCACGCCCCCCCACTTACTGCATGGATACTCACCCGGTGGGGAATCAAACCCCAGACCTTGAGGACTACCCCCAAAGCCAAGCCTGACACTCACCCTAACCACTGGGGCAACCCCTGGGTATGTGAAGCCTGGCTTGTTAGCAGATAATTGAACAACAAACATGAGCATTAGCAAACATGTCGGTCCATTTGCAGCGATAGATCTTTGACGCTTAATTTCAAATGATTTGTTACCATTGCCAATTTCTTTGGGTGTTATTGCAGATGCAACTAAACAGCATCTAACTTCTTGTCAAACCATTACCATTTTCTTTGATGAGTTGTTATTGCAAATGCAACCAAACAAATGAACCATCTGTGATGACTTCGATGAAGATAGAATCTCCACTGCAAGGAAACCCCATTCTTTGTGTTCTCAGATTAAACGGTGTTTTCTTGGCCGTTGTATCACACGCACTTGCAAATACATTGCCCTTCAATCAACAAACATGTAAAAGCCCCTATATGCTTGTTTTCTCATCTTCGCAATTTTTCACGTCTCGTCATTATTTGTTTAAGAGCTATGCGATGCCCCATCTACGCTTTGTTTTTCATTTCGTGACTATATATTCCTTGTTTTTTAGGCTAAAAGGACAGGTTGCAGATATCGCAATTTACTTGGTCGTTTCATAGTTGTTTTACCCTTTTCATGTCTATTGATTCCAGCTTTTTAATGAATTTTAGCAGCAACTGACAAGTTGTCTTCAACGCAGACAATGCTAAAAAACACAGCATATACTGAAGGTTTTCATGCCGGTACTCACCAAAACCGTTTCAGATGTCCGTAATTGTATTGGATGTACTTATGATCATCTCAGTTTCATTGTTGCTTTGAAACTCAAAACAAGTTATCAGCGAACTCAAGTTTAGCGTCCGGCGCTGCCTTCAGTTATTCTATGACATTTTCCATAATACCTCTAGTCATTTAGCATATTTTGTACTAAACTTGACATTGGTTTTCAAGTCCTTGCAAGTAGGTGTTGCTTTTGCTAGTGAAACCCTAACTGTAATCAATATCCTTCACCTGGCTTGGGTGCACCGAATGTCTCCTGATTTACGTATATTTAGATGGATCTTGAGCTATGGCTTTAAAATGATGGTGTCGTTATTACATTACAAAATCCAATTCAGATAGATCTGGAGCTTGTAAACGGAATGATATGCTCCTCTTATGAGACCTACCACTGTGTCTGGTCCGTGCATTTTTCAGTACATCGGATTGTGTCATAGGATTTCCGGAACACCTTTCATCGTGCCTGTACTTCAGAAATTGCTACTGAACTATTCTAGCTGATTTTTATGTACAAAATCGTACTCCCTCCATCCGGATTTGTTGGTTCACAAACATACTTTTTCAGGTCCGAAAATGTTTGTCCATTTCCAAAAGTTAAAGGGTAAAGTATGTAGAAAGTACACAAAAAGTGATGGAAAAAAAGTAATGGAAAAAAAGTTGGAATCCCCAAAACGGACCAACAAATCCGGACGGAGGGAGTAAAACATTTTCCATGGTTGATGACCAACTGTAATGTCAAAGGGTTGCAAAATCTTTTGCCTTCCATGTTTGACAACACAAAAGGCCAAGAACCGCGATGATCGGGTGTTTGTACGTGGGGTATGAACAGTCTCTGGGCTTGGCATGGGGTGCTTACACCCGTAGCTTTAAATGGGCTTTGCCCATATTTTGTTTTAACACCTGTTCAACTGGTTATTGAGTTGCTAGCCCATTGGGCTTGGCCTAGGCAGCAAAAGTAGTTTTCGTTTTCCATTCGCAAGTTTTTTTTTTTTTTTTTGTCGCCAGAAGAGAGAAAATGTATTAATCAACCAACCAAACAAATACAACCCCTAATAATAAAGAGGAAAATAAAAGAAAAAATAAACTGCCGGAGCATGTCTCACACCGGAGCCGCCGCAACTGTCGATGTCAGAGCCCAGATCTGGAAATCCTAGATCTGGCTCCCCTTGTCCAAAAATAGGGATTCCGGCCACGCATAGGTAGAGGAGAGAAGATCCGGTCGTCCATGGGGAGTTGCCGGCAATCCGGAGAGGCAGAAATAGAGGAGAGGAGATGAGGAGGTGGGAAAAGGCTCTTCTCTTCTTCTTCTTCTCTCTCTCTCTCTCTCTCTCTCTCTCTCTCTCTCTCTCTCTCTCTCTCTTGTAACTTGGGTTCTTCGCAAGTTTAGGCTGCAGAAATTCCATCAGAATTCTTATTTTCAGACAACTTTTTTATGTTCATAACCTAATCCTTGCATCATGCAATCTGTTGTAAGGAGATCCTATAGTAAAAGAAGAAAAGAACGAATTTCATTTGTGTTTCTTACTTTAACATAGATGGTATCAGAAACGATATTTGTTCATGTCATGCATTATTCTTGTTACTAACCAATTCAGTGGCGGATGTAGAATTGTAACTTTCGCCTAATTTGCGGGGACCACTCTTCGGCAATTTTATAAAAAAAAATCTAAAAGTATACTAAAATATGAAGAGAATCGGGGATGAGTGCAGGAGCCAAATACCCCCTTTGCACCCCCTTGTCCGCCCCTGCCGACCATATTGACTCTTGTTTATGACAGTTAAATAAATGTATGTCGTTCAAAAAACAAAGTCGACTTGCTCTTTTATGTTTGTTCTAGTATTAATGGGCCATGGCAAAGTCGACTAACTCTTTACTTCAGTGTCAATGATCCAGAAGGGTGCATTTGTAAAATGTGAAAAGGTTTTTTGAATTTTTTTTTTTTTATCACGAAAAAGGTTTTTCGATTGAAATGGATTTTTTGTACTTATTTTTTCTTGTTTTTATCAAAGGTCCTTTAATGGGCATCTGGTATTTCTCAATATTTTTCATTGGCAAATTTTTTCAAGCCGAAACATAGAAAATGGAGTAAGAATTAGTACCAAACAAGATAAAGTTATTTGTGAAGCACCTGGTTTTAGAAAACAAAACAAAAAGTAGTAAATTCATGAGCTACCTTTTTCTTGGCAAGTATTGATCATGAACTACTTTGTGGAGTAGTTTCCAAGGATGAAATAGACATCCATCACAAAAGTCAAATACAGGTTTTGATGATGTAGTAGGCCCAATCTTCTCTGTTCCATGAATTTAAAAGGATTTAGGAGGGAGACACTTTGGAAAAAGATATGGAGGAGGATCTCTCCGATCCATTTTCATGAACCGGACCGTTCAGTTGGCCCATTTGTGACCCTTTTCGGGCATACTTTAATAATTCAAACCGTTAATGTTCTAAAGCTTGTTGAGAATATCGACCACGCCATGAATCATATTGATCGAATAGCTTGATAGGATTTTGAAATGTATTTGTCCTGAGATAAACGGGTTCAAATTTTGCGTTGTAATCTTGATATATTGTAAGACAAATGCGTTCCGAAATCATACAAGTCGGTATCCGGTCAACTTGATTTTTGGGCGCAATTGATTTCTCATCGATCTCTAAAACGTACGTGAATAGTTTGGATCATCAAAATAAGCCCGGGAAGAATTCACAAATTGGCTAACTCGACCGTCTAATCTATTTTCAATTTTTCATGAACTGGAGAGGAGCTTACTCCAAAAGATATCTTTAACCCCACTAACTTCCTTCTACCTTAATTAAGACCCACATTTGCATAAAAAGTCAAGGAAAATGACCAAGTTAGGTGACTTACCCCTCATATCTGGTTCCATAAATTTTTTTGGGTGGAAGTTAAGTGATTTATAATTATGAAAGAGTGCCTAAAATATGAGCCTAACTTTTTTTATTTTTTGGACTTATTCTCATGCTTTTTTTAGTCATTTTTTCTTAACTTTTACCGGGTCAAATTTTTACACCTATTTGTCTCAATTTGAGGAATTGAAAAGGTATAAAAATATAGACCAAAATTAAAAAAAAATTCATATAAGACAACGAAAAAGAGCTAAAAAATCAATCTTTCCCATATAGAACGACTATTTAGGTTTTTCCGTCACATTAGATAAATATTTTTCGACTTTGATTTATATTTTTTGATTACTCCCGTCGAGAAGAAAAATTTAGGGCATAAATTATACCCGAATCTAGTTAAAATTAAGAAAAAATAACCAAGAAAACACATAAACTACCCGCAATTCTGAACGCATAAACTCTCTAAGTTGTGATTACAAACAAGCAGCATTTTTCCCCCTTCTTATATACTCCCTCCGTTCCTTTTATAGTGTAGACATTTCTATTTTAAGTTGTCCCTTAATAAGTGTGTTTGGAAAAGTTAGTTAGTAGATTTCATATTTTGCCCTTAAAAGTAGATTCAATTTTGAAAAGTTAGTGGATATTATTATATTGATAAGGTTAAGTAGTGAAAAGTAAATGTAAAAGTTGATGTGAGAGAAAATAAGTTGGAATTACGAGGCAACACACTTAAAAAGTGACGGAGGGAGTATAAAATTGTAGTAGTAAGTTTTTAGTATTTTCAGCACCACTAAGTCACTGGTATAAGAAATAAGTACGTACATAAAAGTCAACTCATATTTGTGATGCAAGTAAGCTAGCCCGTATACTTGAGTTATCAAAAAATTATATCTGAGAGTGTAAATATAGAATAAAATCAATAAAAATAAAATAAATTTAGCCGATAAATCTTACTCCCTCTGTCCCAATTTGTTTGCTCACTACGAAACTATGTGCAATTTTCAAACTAAAAATTAATGTATTTATCAAAATAATTTTTGAATTTTTTTTGCACCGTATTAAAGTTTTCAATGAGATCTATCAAACAAGATCCACATTGATTAGAAAATTATTTTTGCAAGTACATTATTTTTTAGTTTGAAAATTGCACGTAGTTTCGTAGTGAGCAAACAAATTGGGACGGAGGGAGTATGTTTCAATATGCTTGTGGCTTCTCAAAGGAAATGTGGGCAGCAAAATAAACTACTAGTCCACCCATTAAAATTTAAACCATTAATTTTTTAATTTTATTTAGGAGTCATAAGGCCGAATGTGACAATTACCTTGTTGAAAAGAGAGATTTGTTAGCATCACATTGATGTATGTCCCAATCACTTTGGACTTATAACCAATGGATTTGTCTTCTACTTTTTGATATCGTCAAAGGTCAAATTAGGTGTTTTATTTTATTCCCATAAAAAAATATTCTAGGTGTTTTGTTTTGGACCGTTGCCCAATTTCAAAATTAGGACTGATAGAAGCTTATTTTTTGGGCAAACTTTTAAGGAGAATGACACCTAACGGTACTTTTTTCATAATTAAAAAAAAATTCAAATACTGTATGTACATATTGAAAAGAAACTCAGTCAATGTCATGTTAATTTGAAGTTTTATTTGTCACACAGTCAATTTTAAGTCCAGATAACAACGAGAGTTGTGCATTAGGTAACTCACAACTACCACGTAAAAAACTTATTAGATCCTTCGGACATGAATTTGATCATGAGGACGACTGATTCATGTAACCGGTTGGGCAGTTGCTAATTGACTAGGACTTAATGCTCAGTTTAGTTTTGTTTGGTATTTTACATCCAGCAATAAATTACAAAAACCTATTCTGAAAAGATAATGCAGGTTTTTTTGATATTTTATATAGCTTAGATGTTTATTTGAAAATAAGTTCTTTTGCATGCACTCTGTTTTCAATTTTTATAACCTAGCGGTTATCTCACGGTTCTCCTACAAGCAAGATCAGGGTTCGAGCCTTGGTAGAGGGTTTGAGGTTTAGGGCTATGGATAATTTCTAGACCCTCTCTGAACTAACACACTAACTCCTCCGCTAACCCCCTATTGATGTATATCGAATGGCAAAAAAAAAAAAAGAGTACTAGATGTTAGTGGATCAAATACTATAATATGGGTATCAAATAAGAGGAAAAAAATTTCCAAGCACATTCAATGGAGTATTTACAAGTTTTCATGCTATATATGTAGAGAACTCATCATTCAAATTTTAAAGGTTTTCATATTGTTTACTTGATTCCATAATGTTTAGCATTTCAAGATGTCCTCATTCATTAGATTTTAATGACTTGTGATGATTTTATTTTGTTCCCTTCTTGTTTTTGTTTTTTGTTCCCTTCTTGTTATGCATATAATCTTGCTTTGGAAAGCTAAAACTATTATTTTGTAAGGTCAATCTGACTCCCTCAATCATAGAAATTTAAATTAAAAAATGTTAGTGGAAGAGAAGGATCACATACCAATGAATTTATTCCTTTGCCAAGGGAAACAAAAAAAAAAAAAAACCTAATTAGAACATCAGTTATATGCACAAAGGTAATCCCAATGAATTGGCATAGAGGTATTAAGAGTCTCGGAATTAGTTTGGGTACGCCTATGCTAAGTCGAATACTTAATTTTCAAAAACTTATCCAATTTGGCTAAGGTGGCAATCTAAAACAAATGTTGTTAATCTCTTGTAAAGATTGTAGTATTGCTTAGTGATATATTCGATAAAATAACACCATACTTTAGGGTTACCAATACAACATATCCCAAGATAATGTGCATCCCTATCCTTTGTGATATCATATATGCGATAAAATCTCATTTTTCAACTACTATATTTGTCATACTTAAAGTAAAAAAAAAAAATGTAGCTTTCAAGAGATTTCAATTGAAAAAGGATCATGATTTGTCGAGCTTTTTTAGCTTTTCCTGCAGTTTAACCACTGATTTTCACAATATTGAAAACACCACCAATAATGACCCCTTACTTTCCATATTCTCTGGCACCTAGTATTTAAAAGTGCATGCTCTCGTTCGCTCTCTTAGCATCTCCAACTAAATACTTTCAAATAGTCGATCAAAATAATATTTTATATTTAAAAAATAAATTTCGAGGATGTTACTATTCATCTCTACTGCAACTACAAACCTCTAGTTTATTCTCTATTTCTTTCAAAGCTCAACAATTTTTCATTTTCCCTCTAAAATATATATCATAATATATTGAATATGGGTCTTGTTTTAAATATATGGTTGAGACCTTTTCAATAATATTAATTTTGTAAAATGTAAATGTATTGATTAAAAGTTATATGCAATTAAAGGTTAAAATACTTATCCTCTCAACTAGAGGATCATTATCTACTCCCCCGTCCCTTTTCAATTGTTGAATGAATTTAGTCAGCCACTTAGTAAATGTGTGTTCTGAAAAGTTAATGGGTAAATTTTTGTGCAATTATTGTTTTGCCCTTTTGAAGAGTTAATGGGTAAAAGTGGAGAATAATTTTGGAAAGTGGAGGTAAAAATTGATTTAAAATGTGTAAAGTGAAGGTAAAAGTTGATATGAAAAAAGTACTAATGATGATGTTTTTTAATAAATTGAATTTACGAAGCAACACACTTAAAAGGGGACGGAGGGAGTATATATTTAGAGGATCATCATCAAATAGCACACTATCATACTCTCATATGGAGATTACGAATATGGGGTGGAGATGCTCTCAGAATAGATATATGGTGAGGCAATCAGGGGAGGACGCATAATTTATCATCAGTAGAGTCAAAACTCTACAATATATATATATATATATTCATTTCATTCCATTTTGATAGCCCCATACGAAAGTGCATGCAACTTTTCCAGACAAAAATTAAAGTATTTTCGCATATGATTTTTCGAGTTTCTTCGTACCAAATTAAACATCACGATTAGTTCTCTAATTTGGTGAGAAAAAATCAAAAATTTATGAAGAGAAGTACTTAATTTTAATTTTATTTTGAAAATCGAACGTCTTTTCGTAGGAGACTATCAAAATTGGACAGCTAGAGTACATTACGGGGAGATTCAGTGAACCATTTGGGCAAGGTTGTAAAGATTTCATGTTCCTTGGGGTAAGATCTAGAGAATAGAGTATAGGACTTTAGGGCAAAACTCCCAAAATGTCCAAAAATATTTATACATGTTTATAGGGAATTTTAATCCAACGGGATCAGTTGACCCCCCTTGCCTCTACGTAGGTCCGCCCCGGAGGCGATAGTAATTGCAATTTATCCCAGCACCCTGGTAAATTTCATATTCTAAATGCCTCTAGATTCAAAAATAAAATAAGACAATAAGACAATAGGTAAATAAGCAATGATACCCAAATTGGCGCTAAGAATGTTTTAAAATATATACTCCATATAAAAATTTATCCATCCTTCTATTTTGAAATTTGAGGTACCACTTACGTGATACTATTTTAGTCAAAAGTCAGAATAAAATCAAGATAATTGAAAAAACTTGCAGTGACCAATAATAGGCAGTCGGAATAAATTAGTCAAGATGAAATGAAAAGTTTATTTCTTTCCGAATACTGCTTTTAAAACTCAATATGTACCACTTCAATATGTGGTGCACATTATTGTCAGAATTTAATTAGACATTTAGTAGTAAGATGTTATTTTAAACACTCAATATTTTGTTAATAGACTTTTGAATAAGATAGTGCAACACCAACATATTGGGCAGAACCAAGAGCTTCTAACCTAGCATTTATCTTCTGGTTCTCCCACAAGTGAGATTAGGGTCCGAGCCTCTGCGGAGGCATTTGGGGTTTAGGGCTATAGATAGCTTCTAGACCCCTTCTGGATTAACTCTCTAAATCTCCCGCTAACTCCCCACGGATGTAGTATATCGAATGGAAAAAAAAAACATATTGTGCAGATTGTCATACGTATACCATTTTGTGGTAAAAATAGATTTTTTTTTTCTTTTTCTAAACACCACATGATGGATTACTAAACTATAAGAAATTCCAAGAGCTCTTATTCATTTGGAACCCTTAGATTGCATTTATTTCTCCAACAAACATCTCATGGGGATTCCCACAAATTCATTGACCAGATCAGAGATTTAAAAATACCCTTAAACAAACCCCTAGATTTTACAATTAATTTAAGAATCCCCCCACAGGGTCAGAGATTGTATCACTCCCAAGGTAACAAAAGAAGAAAACAAGCACTTGTTTACTTGAACCAATACCAACAATGTCCAAAATGAGTTATTAATAAATATAAGTGGCAGGGACATGCTATAAGACACCATATATAAAAACAAGAATGATTGCATTGCATTCCCTTCAATTTCTCTTTCTTCATAATGTTGTCACAAGATAAGCAGCAGATACATATATATGTACAATAACAATAACAGAACCCATTTAGTTCCTAATTATTGGGGTATGAGTGGGGCATAATTGAGGACAAACCTATTTTGGCAATATGCACAAAGTAGTTGCGCTCAAAATATCACTGACATAGTGACCCCCCTAAACCTCCAAGAACCAATGATCTACAGGGACATTTTGCTGCACAACCATGCCCCCAAATTAAAGCCGAAAGGCATCGGGGTGGGCAGGCCTAGAGACCCAAATCAATTTGTACTCATTACCATGTTTCCTTCATTCATTGTCCAGAGCATCTCAATAATGCGCACACAAGATACATATATATGTATGGGTATAATTTTAAATTTATTAATTTTTTACTATTAGTGGATTAAATAAATCAGTAACATGTAAGGAACAGGGGTTGGTAATGGCTGAGGTAGTCACCATCTCTTTTAATTTTCGAAACCAAACCCTACATTCTAGGGTTAGTCAAATGAAAGGTGAATTACTTATGTCATTGCTGACCTCTTAAGATAATTATTCCAGTGAACAGTATCTTCTTTCTAGATTTACTTTTGTGAAATACATGTGGGGGTAGTTGGAAGCTTGAGATATATTGATGGGGAAAGTTAGAGGAAGGGAGGTTTGAAACTCGGTAGAGTCAGGTAGATTTTTTTTTAGGGGGAATCTTATTAATATACTTTATACAGGGTTCAAGGTCACGAGTGGAATATGGACGATAGTAGAAGCCAGAGGTAATGGTGCTGGTCACAATTAGTACTTTTAAATCCGAATACATACATTGTGCATCTTTTTTTTTTTTTCATTACATGAATCATATCAACATATGTATTGTTTTTTGTAATTAAGATACGTTATAGTATACAAGTATAGAATTGCTATAGGAGTACCTAATAAGTAATAACAAATCTAAAATCTATTGCACTTTAAAAAAAAAAATTTGTAGCATCCAAACTTCCCAATCTCCCGAGTGGAGTCTCTAATTGAGGTTGGATTTCCTTTAAATGGTTTGAAGGTCGACATAAGTAGATCAAACAACTTAAGAGTGTGTTTGGGATTTCATTTCTTAAAATAAGCTCTGATTTGTATTTCAATAAGTAATTATAGAATACGTATCTAGGACAAGTCACCGAGTCATGGGATAGCTTATGATAGGTCACCTTATCAAGGAATATCTACGATAGGTCATCGTGTTATGGGATACGTATCAAATGAATCAGGATATGCGTATATACCATATCATAAGTCACTTTGTGGGATATCTTTATAAAAAAAGATACAGTCTGGGACACATAGTTTTTCGAAGGAGATTATACAACTATGGTCAACAACAACAATAACAGAACTCATCTAGTCTCCAATCATTGAGGGTATGGCAGAGGATAATTGGAGACAGACCTAACATTTGGCAATATACATAAAGTGGTTGCTCTCAGAATACCACTGAAACAGTGTTTCCCCCCCCCCCCCCCAAACCTCCAAAAACCGAGGAGCTACAAGGACATTTTGCGGCAAAACCATGCCCCTAAATCAAAACCGAAAGGCATCAGGGAGGGCAGACCTAGAGACCCAAATCAATTTTTGTGCTCATTACTATGCTTCCTTTATTCATGGTCTAGAGCACACATTATACAACTATGTGAAAAAACCTTAGCTTACCTAGGTATATAGATTTGCTATGTTTTAATCTTTTGTAAAAATCAGCCCACTAATAAAAATTAATTAATCAAACAACGGAAAACAAACAATCGAAGAACACGAAGATATACGTGGAAAACCCTAAATGGGTAAAAAACCACGGGAAGGAATCAAAAACACTATACTCAATGTGTAGTTACAAGCAATCTTACCTACGATTAGAATCCTCACAATCGAGCCTAAGATCTACTTATAGAATCCACGTTCACCACACCCAGTGCTTTGATTGTCGCTGCCTTGAATCCACAAGTCTTCCGTTTGCCTTTCGGAATCCACCGAAGGACTTTTCTCAAACTTGTTGATGATGATGAATTAACTCTTGAAACCTCTTGGAGATATTTTTACCGCTCAGTGATACATATAGTGTATCTATACATCAAGATGCAAAACAAAGAAACCCTTTGAAGATGATCTTGATCTCACGGCATTCGATAAACTTCACGAATCTTCAAAGTTCATGAACCCTAGCACCCAAAAGTGATTTTTCGGAGAGAGAAAGTGTAGGGGTCGAAATATGGCTGCTGTGGTTATAATAAAAGACATAATCGCTCAGATTTTATAGTTGCTGAATCGGGCATTTTTGCCGGTTGTTTTGCTCGAGCCAAATATCCAGCAAAACGAAACAGTTTATTTTGCTATCAGAAAGCCTTGAAATGCTCGAGCCAAACTTGTAGCATATTACTTTTTCCTTCAAGATGATCAATCCGTCTTGACTAAAAACTACCGCACTCAAAAATAAAAAATACATATTTTGACGATTCCTTTCCACATCTAAACAGACACTCTAAAAAAGAAATATTGAAAATTACAGTGCCATTAAAATAGGATACACGACAAAGTATATGTTTTGGGCATGGACTTGCCAAACCAAAGGAAGCTCGGCCTATTGGACTTACACTATGGTCACAAAAGAGAAATATATAAACGGAAAACAAATAAAGAAACAAATAGGAGGGTTAGAAAGGAAAATTGACTTTCGAAAATGGAGAAGAAAATGAAGGTATAATTAGGGAAATACATATACTAGGGGTTTGATAGGGAACAAAGCAATCGGGAGAGAAACTTAAAAAAAAAAAACAAATTAAGAGGCAAACCTAATTTTGAAAATCTTAAGAGGGTCATTTTTGCGAACGTTCTAAATCTTATGGATGAAAGTGAGGTTTTCTAATAGTGGATATGGGCAATGGCAAAAGATGTTTTTATGCTTATGGACTAGAGTATTGCTCTTACCCTCACAAATAGTGTATGCGCCACACATTCAAGTCCGTGGGACACACACTATTGCAAGAGAATAAAGCGATGCTCTAGGAGCATGAATTCTTCTCCCGCCCACACACTACTGCGAGAGATTGAAGTCATGTTCTAGGAGCATGGAATAGTCTCTCTTCCACTGGACCGTTGGTGAAAAATAAGAATTTAATTGCTGTTTTGAATGTTCAAAAAGAATAGGGAAAAGTTCTTATTTTTATATCCACCCATAAAAATAGAAGAAACAGAGATTATGAATCAAGCATGCATGAAAAGTTAAAGATATTTTGAACAAGAACCCCACCATGTGCTTGAAAAGCATAATGGCAATGCCCACACTATCCTACCAGAAGGAAGAACCACATGGCTCCTGCACTAGTTTAATGCAATACTTTTTACCCTCCTGAATTCAAAACTTTACTTCTAATTTTTTTTTTTGCCAACAGTAATATCTTAGTATGTTAATATTTATTAGATAACTGAAAGAGTCAACCTCCTGTTCATAAGAGTCGAACCCTAAACCTTACGCTCCAAATTAGTGTTACACAACTATTGAGCCGAACCCTAGATCTAATGATCTTTCTAACTTGATCTAACCAGATTTGTGCAATTTTCTGCATACCACAGGAAACATCCAACCCCAACAACTATCTTTCTAAGGTATTAAAATGACTACTTAATTTGGCAAACATGATGTACTTTTCTTTTTCCACTCTATGTAGTACCTTTTTCAATTACTAGTATTATGGAGCCAAGATCTTTCACACCTTCTCACGTTACTCATGTCTACACATCTGGGACATGGGCATGGGCATAGATCAGTTGGAATCTCCATTTGCAGAGAAAGTGTTGAGCAGACACCAACATATGGATCAGTACACATAAAATTGGAAGAGGAAGTAGATAGGAAAATTGAGAGTGTAAGTTGAAAAAATAGGCTGAGTTTCTGTTATTGTATTTTTGGTATTATTGAATTACAAGTTGTCAAATCATTTGATATATGTAAGACAAAAATGACTTGTTGATTTGACAACTTGTAATTAAAGAATACCAAAAACACTTCAGTGGAAATTTCCCCATAGTTGTATTAATAGTTTGGTAATCAAAGCCGGGTTGGAAGAGGTCTTGGGTTCAAGTATTTATGTTTGTATTTATTTTCTGTTCGCATTTTGATTCTTCCTTTCGTATTTTGATTCGTTCTATATATGAAAATTTACGTCTCCACATGTAAGACAGGATTACACGTGAGAAAGGACGTTAGAATACAAAACAGTCCTGCTTATAATACAGGTTTTTATAGAAGGGTTGATTCTTGTGAATCGGATTCACGTCACAATATTGTAGGCAGATATCATCCATGTCACACCCCCCTTTTTTTATCATCCAAGTCACACACCTTGGAAAAAGAAAATGCAGCAACGGTCGAATTTGAGGGATTGTTTAGAGTATTTAAAGGGTTAATAACATGTTGAGTTCATAAATGTTGCACATGATCCACGACCTCATTTTTTTTTCATAAGCAATGTTACTTGCATAGACTTAAAATTATCCACCCTATGCAAGTAAACCTCTCATTATCTTGTAAGATCCACATGCATCGAAAGATTTCGAACACATTTAAAAGTATCCACATGAATCTGTCTACACCGACTCTTCTTCTTCTTCCCTCACGAAAGACTTGCAATCGCACCATGTCTCAACCGGTGCGATTAGAAATAGTTGTTGAAATATACAAATAAGTAAACGTTTCAGCAATTTGTTTCTTTCGAAGTGTTGCAATTTCCAATCTTTGAAGATAAAGATCTATCAATGGAGATAAGGCCTTGCTATAGTGTTGGTTGTGGATAATGATGATAAACAATGGTGTAATAGACAAAATCTGGTATCAAAACCTATGATCTCATTATTGCAGAGCAAAAACACAATAATGGAGTTTCATTGCTTAACCCCACCAAATATTGCACAACTCCAAAGGGAAAGACAGGAGAAAAAACTCTTGAAAAACTCATCTTCCATTGATATACAGAGGGATCTATATACAAATTACAGTGAACAACATACTTTCTCTCAACCTCCGGTGAGCTTGTGCTTACCGGGGTGGTACATTTTCAAACAGAAGATTAAAATCTAGTAAAAATTTACACTCTGCAAGGCAAAGATTGTCGTTAGATGTCAGCATCGCAAAATTTGCCGTCCATTCTGTTTTGGACTGCTTTGACAGCAGCAACTCTGGCGGCAGTGGCGGCCCTGTTTGCAGCCACCACTGCCTTGTTTACTTGCTCATCCACTCGCCGGATGTGAATTGCTTTCTCAGCTGTGTTTCTAGCAGCCTACAAATTTGACATTAAAAAGAGAGAGAATTGTCAAACAATGAGATCATTTATCATTGTACGCACTGCCTACCATAATAATTCGCCATTTCCATGTTTGATTCTCATTTTGAGAGGAAAAGACACATAATATCTATGGAAATTAAGTAAAATAAAATAAAAAAATTGAACACTTCTCAAAGTATTTCCTTTCTCATTTCCTTCAACGGACCAAACACATTGAACGGGTGGAAATTTTCAAAGAGTGTACCTGGACTACTCGAAGGACCTCATCCGTTGATGGGGGTAGAGGGGTCTTGAGATTGCCGCAGTCCCATTCACCACACCTAGTATCGCCATTCCGGAATGTGTACAATCCATATCCTTGTTTACGGCCTTCATGCCACGATCCCTCATAACAGTGACCATTAGCAAAGTGATATACGCCAAACCCATGGATTTTGTCACCAAAGTATTCCCCAGCATACCGGTCTCCATTCCTACAAAACAGCCATAACTAACATTAAAGAAAAAACAGAAGAATAGTTTTCATAGATGATTAAAGAAAAGTACAAGACCAAGTCAATCAATTTTTTCTTCTCCTTTGAAAACAATGACATAAGAGAAATGTGTACAATTAATTAAGAAGTATTACTAGTCTAATAGTGCAATTAAAACATCTAACGACAAACGACTGTATTTTAATCGACCAATCAATAGAGTAGAAATAAGTAGAATCCAAAGCGTATATCCAAGAAAGAAGAGCAATGACAAGCTAATGTATCAACACTGAGGCAAAGCTTCCAAATTACAGATGCAGACAATATCGATCAAAACAAAGAAGGAAACTTCATCCAATAGTAGTCATCCAAGAAATTAACTTTACAAAATCATATAAAATCACAAAGCAATGCAAAAAATCCTAGTAATCCTCCAATGATCGAACGAACCAAAACCCATTTACCACAAAATTCGGAACAGTATCAAACCGCAAAGATCACACATGGAAAAACCAATCAGTAATTAGCAACATTCTTAAATTTTTATATAAAAAAGGAAAGACAAACAAAGAAAAAATCCATGAAGTTCAAGAAATCATCACCTTCAGAATTGTAACAAGAAAGGATCAATTGTTTTGTATATACCAACACTTGCAAAATAGTACCAATCCCACAAGACGACACAATCACACATGGAATGCCAACCACAATCAACCAAGATTACGATATTCAAAACAAAAAAGCTTCAATTGTTAGTTCAAGAAAAATTTCACCTAAAATGGTAACATCTGGAATATTATCCTGAGGTCTAATTTCAAATGGTAGACTAGGTACTAGATTCCTAAATCTGCATCAAAAACTAGAATATTAAAATCATGATACTAATACAAAAATCGCAAACCATCCAAAAAACCACCACCAAACAACATTTGAAATCACAAAACAATTTCCAGCTAGTCCTCAAAAGATTACACAGATCTAAACAACATCATGTCATCATATAACATAGGGTGAGTTTCCGAGTAGATTTTATGAGATAAAATGAGATTTTTGATTTTAGGGAGTTTTATCAAAGTGAGATAAAATCACATGTTTGTCTCACTTGATAAAATCTACACTTGATTTTAGTTGATTTTTGTCAAAAAGTGATAAAATCTCTTGCTAAGCTTTTATCAAGTGAGGAAGTCTCTAGATAAAATCTCATAAAATCTACTCGGAAACTCACCCATAGTAGCTTCTACTGTTATATTACTCATTTACAACTGAAATCACACATGCCAATGAAAAGATCAAATTAGCAAAAATCCCACATGGTCATACATGTCAATTACAAAAATCAAGATTCTAATTTCTAAACAACAAAAAAAAAAAAGTTCCAAAAATACCAAAAACCAAGAACATTGAATAAAACTTGAAGAAAAAAACTCACCTGAAATGGTAACAACCAAGGCCATGCTTGACCCCACACTTGAACTCCCCAACATAACAGCTCCCATCAGAGCAAGTCTGAGCTCCAACACCATGACTCTGCCCTTTAAACCACTCTCCTACATACATATCCCCTGTGTAAAACCTATAAACCCCAAACCCATGCCTTAACCCTTGCCTATATTGCCCTCTATACCTACTCCCTCTAGCCCAACTCTCTATCCCATACCCATCATATTTCCCATCAACCCAATCCCCCTCATACCTCCCATTCACAAAGTAATTGTAAACTCCACTCCCATTACACTTCCCCTTATGAAACTCCCCTTCATAGAAATCCCCATTGCTGTAAAACTCAACCCCTTCCAACACAATTGGCTTCTGTTTCTTATCTTTTAGTCCTAAATTGGACTGATCACCAATAAACCACTTGACAGGTTTGTGATTGTGGGTCTTAATTGAAAACCCATGTCTCTTTTTGCACTCGTCACGTACTTGTCTGACAATTATGAAACATTGGTGGATCAAACCCTTGTTTTTTCCAGCGAAAAACAGGGCCACGGCTACGAAAACTAGGGCTAAAAGGAGATTCTCCGATGTGGGTATTTCGTCTTTTCTTACAAAGAGGAAGAGGGTGTAGAGAGAGAGGGAGGAACAGGCTAGGGCCGGTATGAACCGGGTTTTTCTCGGTCGAACGGGGGCTGAACCTGGCTTGTGGGGCTTCTGTTCTTCTATGTCTGTTTCTTGATCCTCTGTGATCTCGTTCATGGAAGATAGGCTGTGGATTGAGGATCTGATGGTCGGAGATGAACGGAGGAGGGAGGAGGTGGTTCGGGTTAGCTTCCCCTGGCTCTTCTGGCCGTCCATTTGTGTGGGTCCCGATGCAATCTCCTCTAATCTAACGGCTCCTGTACCTCGATATTCTTCGTATCACGTGAATAGACGCCGGAGTCATCTCAGGCGGCGCAGGATAGGCAGTGTTCAAGTGCGCAAGTTAGCAGCAGAAACAACAGAAAGGAGAGAGACTGTCTTAGACAGAGAGAGAGAGAGAGAGGATGCCAGGGAAGACAGAGAGAGAGAGAGAGAGGGGTGTGGTGGATTAGACCGGGTTTTAATAATTTGTGATGATTTAGGGAGGAGCCACTTGGGTTTAATTTGGACGGTTGGATGGGGGATCGGATGGTGGGATTTGGAGGAGGATTTGTTGCCGTTGGATGGGTTTCTCGTGGAGTTCCCGCTATTGACGGGAAGACAAGGTCGTCCGATCTAGATTCGGGGGCCTTTTTTTTTTTTTTTGCTTTGCTTTACTGTAGTAGGCCGGCACGTGCTGCTCACACTTTTTAAAGAGTCATGCTCCTAGTATACCATTTTGGTGTCCACCAAATATACACTGCTTCTGTGGGATCTAAAATGAGTCACACACAAATAATCGGAGCTGTTCAATATTTTTAAAATACTTTTTTAAGGACCTCTATAAAAAATTAGTTCATTCTAACATCAGTAAGGTTTCAATCATTTATTTGCCCAATTTCCTGTTAGTAAATTGGGCGCAGAATCGATCGAGTCATTACCGGTGTTAAAATGAGCTAATTTTTTTCAGATGCCTTTAAAATAACATTTTAAGAATATTGAGCGGTTCCGATCATTTATGTGGGACCCAAAATGGGTCCCACGGAAGTGGTGTACATTTGATGTACACCAGAACGGTATAGGTTTTCCCCTTTTTAAAGATGTTCACGAGAATAATAGTCTTGTGTGTTTCTTAAGGTATGGTATTAAACTAGTACATGATTGGCCATCAACCTTGGTTTTGAAAATCATGATTCCCAATATTTTTTCATATGGAGATTTGTGGGTTTCTTTTATATCATAATTGTCTCATTTTTAAAATTACTTGGAAATTATACGTTATGCCAAGAATCATGTCGATCACGTATGGACATGATTTTTTAATTTGATCATGTTTTTCTAGGAAATTTAAAAAATAAACAATTCTGATCGTCTTTGAACCCGAAAGACACCCCCAAAAAAAAACCATTAACTTGATGGTATATGCTGAGCCTAAAAGGACTGCAAAAAAAGAGTAATGCTACATACACAACCTCCATTCACTCCCGCTCACACCCATTTTGGATTGCTGACAAATGTCCTCTCACTTTGTAAGTTAGGAGAGAAAGAAGACATGTGTCAGCAATCCAAAGTGGGTGTGAGCGAGGGTGTGTATGTAGCATTAATGGCAAAAAAAATCATCTCCAATTTACATTGCCATATTGGGGCCTTTTCTTTTTAAACCTTCATTAATTATCTTGATGGGGTTTTAGATTGTCACAAGCTTAATTATTGGTTTTGCGTTTATTATCATTCTTTATGGAGTAGATATGAGTTATCCCTTGTTTGGCATAGGTTAAAGCAGGATGAGATGCTCATACATTTTAGTACTGCATGTTTTAGCTTCTTACATAACTTTGAGTAGGGCTCCGAGGAAACTTTAAAAGATGACTAAAGTTTTATGTTTGGCTTACTTTGGAGATTTGAAACTCAGTGAGATGTTACAACTCAATCGTTCGCATATATACGTGAAAGAAGTTTAGCTTCGGACTAATGGACTATCATATGGTAAATCCAACACACTTATAGAGTCTCAACGATGTACAGATCCAAAATAGATCGATAAACCATCTGCTGGCATTATTTTCTTTCGATAAATGGCTTCGCATATCATGAATATTACGAGAAATAAACGATTATGATATTGATTGAGCAATATATTGGAGAACATTACATATTTGATCGTTAATTGCCAATGCTCCTAATTGTAGTATTGTTTATCTCGATCATCTCTATCGTAGTTGATTATTTTTGTTATGTTAGTGTTATCCTTGCCATTTGTCATGATCTACTTAGTTTGATGTCATTTGTCATTGCCGTTGTCTCAATTCTTACATGATAAAATTAATTTGTTGGAATTTTAATGTTTTCTATTACCTTTTTATCGTAGTTGACTTGATTGTAGCCATTTTCATAGGTTTACTACTCGACTCGAGGTCGTTTTTCAATGTACGACGTTGTAACCTGCAACCAGTTTATATAATGTTACCGGCCGGAGTGTCGAGCCGCTTTCATGGCATCATCGATCACTGTCTTTCTTGTGAGAAAAATTTGGGTGCGGATCGGGTATGGTACACGTGGTGCTGCCGAGCATGTATTTCGGCCGTCCAAAAGTATTTTAATTTGGACGGCCCAAATTTCTCCCTTCATCTCTCTCTCTCTCTCTCAAATATGGGCCTCCAAAACACTTTTGAACGGCCAAAATGTATGCTCGGCACCCAAATTCTTATTGTTGATGTAGCCGCATTAATGTTTGGTGGAAGCAGCGGCATGTGATAGTAATAGGGTTAGCTCTTTGCTAACTGCATTTTTTTTTTCTTTCCCATTGAAAGAAATCTTCGTGAAGCCAGGACTCAGGAGATAGGAGATAGGTTAAGAATGTATGAGCGCAAGGGTTATACACACACACACACACAATGCAACGGGATTTTGTTGTGGACAAATCCACAACGCAAATCGCGCCCTTCATCTCAGCAATCAACGGTTTGGATTTTAAAAGTTAAACTCCTCACGCAACTTAAAATTAAAATCTGGACCGTCAAAAGTACTTTTGGACGGGGAGAGATGCGTAGTGGATTGTCCACAACACAATCCGGTTGTGTATCAATCATTTTTGCTGCGAGTAATAGTAGTAAAGAGATCGTATTGTGCACTTTCCGAGACTTTCTCAATTTTCTTCTTTTTTTATTGTATCGGTTTCATTTTTTTATTCTTTTTCTTTTTCGATTTAAAAATAGTTCGTAAGGACGGTGATATGAGCTCTAAAGTTTTGAGAAAAGTACAATATTATGATTAATAATTTGATAGGAAAACGTTTTACCATGAACGTTTCTCATTAGATATTTCATATATAATGATAAAAGGTCTCCTATGATCGGTCTCAGAGTCGTAATTTACTCGTTGTTAATTAAAAGTAATTGGTTGATGATGTACGTACTCTATAAATCAATCAAATTCAAGATGGGTAGCACTAATTGACAAATACAAGATGGATAGCATGCACTTTGACAAATACTACCATATCCACATCCATACTTCATCAGTAGTAGTTAGTGTATACTACATGAGACAAGTAATAGTGAGGAGACAGAAGAAAAGGAGGTTTTGAGTGGTAGGGTGGGTGGGGCCCCTCTCTATTATCATTTTACTAATGGAATTTCCATTTTCCATGCCAAGCAACACAAGAAAACTTTGCCATGGACAAGGCCAACTATGGCTAGCTGTCTGTGTGAGAGAAAAGAGTGCAATGCTTTGTTTGGTAACTTCAATTTGACCCATCAAGGCTTTTTATCTCAACTGTGCTTGCTTGCATTGCTATGAATTGGCTTAAGAAGCCACAACTTGATAATTGATACTGTAAGTGTATACCTTTCTTTTCCACTTTTTAGCTTTTCATAGGCCACTACCACACCTTTATGAGGACTTTGAAATTAATGATTTAACAATATTTTGTATTCAAAATAGAAAGGTAGTACCTTATCAAGGAAAAGTCTAATCACACTCCCACTTTTACAGCTAAACTTACAATCGATTTTCTGCATTAGTTTCTGGTCTTCGTCATTTTAGGGATTGGAAACGTTCACTTTAAAGAGTACATCAAAGATATTAATCACAGGAAATTCATATTTATCTGATATCAATAAATGCGTGATCGAAACACGTTTCTGGTCTTCGTCATTTTAGGGATTGGAAACGTTCACTTTAAAGAGTACATCAAAGATATTAATCACAGTGAAATTCATATTTATCTGATATCAATAAATGCGTGATCGAAACACGTTTATCTTCTGTACGAGTTTTTTTTTTTTTTTTTCAGAATAAATGTGATCTAGTTATGTACTTATCGACATCTGATAAGCATGGATTTTGGCTCATTTTGTTAAATTTTTTGACATGTTCTACAAAGTGAACGTTTTCGATTATCAAAGTGATATTTGACTCCCAAATGCTAATGTGACAAATCAGTTGTAAGCTTGATTGTATAGGTGGGACTGTGGGTAGACTTCCCCTTTTTTATTTTAGCAAACATAAACATATATTAATAAGCAAAGGCATGTGTTTGAACTTTGAAGTTCTAACATTCATGTACTTTTGTAGGCTATGAGATGAAGAATATTTTCTTGCCCAAAAAAAAAAAAAAAACCTAAAGGTAATTTAGGGCCTTAGATGCCAGTGGACCAATATTTTCATGTTCTCATGTAATCTTATGTTGGATTTCGATTTTGTGAAGACAAGAAATTATTGGCTGTAGGGGGAAAAAAGGATTAGTTACATTTTACTCTGTAACAGATAATCTAGAAAAAAAAAGGATTAATTAATAATCTTGCTTCTAAAAAAGCTACAAAAGTAATTTTTAAATATAGATTAACATATCTGAAAAAGCCTATTTTAAATTTGCCGCCTTAGGTTGTATTAACCTGGTTGTATTAACGGTTTCTGCTAAATTCCATTTCCCTAAGACATAAGGGGAGTGATTTTCACATCCTCCAAATTGATATCCACGTTTCCTTTTTTGTCTTTTAGTGAAATTATGGTGTAAAAGTTTGACTAAAAAACAAAAAAGAGTGTGCATATCAATTTTGGGGTATGAAAGTCAATTACCAAAAATAATAAAACCAAAGTCAAGTACATTTGTAGTTTCAAAAAGTTGCCCCCGTCAAAAAACAGAAATGAAAAATAGGACCGAGACAAGGTGAGACGAGACGAGACGAGACAGAGAGAGAAGAAAAGAAAAGACAGTCGAAGTTGTAAAAATGATCCCTTTTTTTAACAAAAAACAAAAAACAAATTTGAATTGATTTAATCATTAAGTATTTGTTTAGACCCTCAATTGTAGCAACTGAGACGTGTACCAAAAAAATTGTAGCAATTGAGATGTGTTCCTATGGAACAACCAAAGGCTTGTAGCCTAGCGGTTATTTCTTGGTTCTTCGACAACGGAGACCAAGGTTTGAGCCTCGGTAGAGAAGTTTGGGGTTTAGGGCTATGGATAACTTCTATACCCTCTCTGAAGTAGTAACTCACTAACCCCCCGCTGAGACTGATGTATATCGAATGCCAAAAAAAAAAACTCCTACAGAACAGAATTGAGGCTAAAGCTTTCTGGCCTACTTCCAGCTAAACCCACGAGGCATAAACCAAAATTTGAGCTAGCTACAGACTGCTTTGGGCTCAACCTGCCCTACTATCTGAATTTCTTCAATGCAAATTTAACTAATATATGCAAATTGATGATCAGAAGAAAAGAAAAAAAAAGACGCAAATTCCATTTAATTGAAATGAATGTGTAAAAAGGGAAGGATCACGCAAATTTAACTAATATATGCAGATTGATGATCAGAAAAAAAAAAAAAAAAAGATGCAAATTCCATGTAATTGAAATGATTGTAAAATGGGGAGGATCACGCTGATATTAAGAGATAATGACAACTAATTTTGCCAAAAACTGTTTTTTATTGTGCCAAAACTCCAATGCATAAAGAGTTTGTATTTTACACATGAGTACAAGCATTTCATGCACTTGAGTTTTAGCACAATCAAAAATAGTTTTGGCATTAGCACTATTCATTTTTTTTATAAGTCAAGTGTACGGACCAGCTTAGGTGCACACCGACTTTTTTTTGGGAGACCAATTTTAGTCTTCTGACAAAAAAAACCAGTTAAATTCGGAACAAAGCTCCTTGTGAAGTGGCCATACGAGTATTAGCCGTCTATAAAATACACGTTTTGAGTCACTAATGCTTGTAGTAAATCCAAAAAACAAAGGTGGCTCCTGTTTATAACATAATTTAGCATTTCGTCATATCTAAGGTCCAAAAAATCTATCCAAATAAGTATCTGCCTTGGTATGATTGGTGCAGACTAAAGAGGTTATAATTATTGGTTTTGCTGAATATTACTACTACTTATAGACATCTCTGGAAGATAATTATTGGTTTTGCTGAATATTACTACATATAGAAAATTTCTATATATAGAGACATCTCTGGAAGATCTTTTTATTTTTTCTTGGGTAAATATCTCTGCAAGATCTTTTGGTGCAAGCTCGAGGATAAATATGTTTGCTTTTACATTATAGCCATCAGCATGCAATAAACGGCATCGATGGGGAGAGGCCCGGGGGCATGGAAAAGGGTCGCGTCGATTAGGCTCGACGACTGGGAGAAGCAAACCGAAACCAGTATTTGCATATAAATAACTAGGGCTGTCAATAAAAATCCGCGAGCCGCGAATCCGAACTGAACTGAACCAAATCGTAGGTTTTGGATAAGGTCCGTGGATTAATGGTCCGGACACGGATTGAAAAATTAAAAAACCGTGTTTCGCGGTTCGGTCCATGAATTTTTATAAAAAAACCGTGAATAAACCGAACCGGACCGTGAGAATTTAATATATATATATATATATATATATTGGAAAAAAATTATAATTAAACATATTATTATGAATTTTTTTACCCTAAAGGGGTGAATGTAGTATAAATAGAAAAATGTATTGAAAATGTTGTACCATAGAGTTAATTGTGAATTGTAGTGGTATGGTTCTTTGTGTAATTAGTGCAGGCGGCATGTACTGCTGCTGTTATGGTCATCATTCTCAAAATTTGTCCAGTTGTGCATGTGAACCAATGTTAGTGTCCTTTTTCCATTTGCTTTACTCATTTTGGGGTCCAAATATTTGTTATATTCTTTAAGCAAATTAATGGCTTGCTTTCTTATTATATGTAGGGTATGTAACAACAGGAAAAGTTCTTTATTTTTCGAGATATAATTAGTGTTCCGTGTACTGGAGTACAAGATCACAATTTGTTTGTCTATCTCTAATGCGAATGAAGAATGTAAGATAACAGAGTAGTTCCCGCCCAAAGGTGTTTTTACTTAGGTTAGGCCGGTCTCCGGGGATAAAGAAAACTTCATACTGATTGAGCATGAAAAGATTAACTCAGGCTTTTCTTAATTCTTATGAATGAGAGTGAGGACTGGAAAGTCCGATCTTATATGCTTAATACATGCCATTTTTTTGTTATGAGTTGAGTTAGTGTAGCATCGATAAGAGCTCTTGGGAGTCATATGAGTGTTATTGTTGCTATGAGTTAACTCTTTTCTTTAAGCAAATGTGAAATTTCTTTTTTTATTTAATGGAATGTAATAATCCGTGGATAAACCGTAAACCGAACCGTGATTTTTTTATTGCTTCAAAACCAGACCGTAGACTTTTGGTTTGGACACAGATTGCCTTTCATCGGACCGTAGACTTTTGGTTTGGTCCTCGAATTCATAGCAATCCGGACTAAACCGGACCGTTGACACCCCTATAAATAACAAGATCTTTTATCACCATCAGGCTAAATAATGCTTCCAGTAGTCTGCCACTTCACTACCTGCTGCTACTAATTTTTGCGAATCTAAATTTTTCTTGACAAGGCCAAGAACTTCGTTGATAGAATAGATAACAGTTAACCAGATACAGACAGAACATTATATAGATAAACTAAACATCTTAGGATGGTAACATAAACTTGCGAGTGTACCATGTCTACATCTCCGAAAACTCGCCTCGCTACCAGAGCTTGGTTCACTAAATGAGCTTGTTGGATTGCATTGGGCTGGATTTTTTAGATCCTAAAAAAAAACACAACAGTAATTTAGATATCTCCTGGAAAAAAAAAGGTCCTGCAATAAAACCCTATCTGCAAAGTAGGCGACAGTCCCAACTGTCCAATGAATAATCATGATTTCAATGAAAATAGCTACGCCAATTCAATACTCCTGTTTTCAGAATGTTTCATCAACTCACTCTTTGTGGAAGAAGAATAAGGTCTAATCCCCAATTATTAACTCTAGTGAACACAATGTCTGACGACTACTTATCAACGCCTCTCGATAGCTTCTCTTTCATCCTTTCGACTGCACTCCTTAGTGTCCCCTCGTCTTTGCAGAAGGTAAACCTCACAAGATTTTTTCCTTCTTCTGGGTTAAGGTAAAATACGCTTGTTGGAATTGCTACCACTCCAACCTCCTTGATCAGGTACTCGCAAAATGCAACATCATTTTCCAGACCAAAAGGGGTGTGATCTACCACCACAAAGTAGGTCCCGCTTGATGGGTACACCTTGAAACCAACAGCCTTCAACCCCTCCACCAAAATCGCCTTCTTTGCCAAGTAATCTCTCTTCAGCTCCTCATAGTAAGACTCGGGGGCTCTGAGAGCTACTGCAGCTGCATATTGCATAGGAGTAGAGGTAGCAAAAGTGAGGAATGAATGTGCTTGGCGCACCCCCCAAGTCAGGTGTGGGGGAGCTATGGCCCACCCAATCTTCCACCCCGTTAAGGAGAATGTCTTTCCCAATGAATTCATAGTGACAGTACGGTTGTACATTCCTGGAAGAGAAGCCATGGAAATGTGATCCATTTCAAAAGCCAACTTATCATAAACCTCATCAGTGAAAACCAACACATCATTCTCAATGCAAAGAGATGCGATTGTGTTGAGTTCCTCCCTGGTGAACATTTTGCCAGTGGGATTATGAGGGGTATTTATAAGAATTGCACGAGTATTTTTTGAGATTGTGGACTTCAGCTCATCGAGGGGTACGGAAAAATCTGGAGGCCGTAAGGTGATGCATTTGACATTGGCACCAGCCATTGAAAGAGTGGCTTCATAAGAATCGTAGAACGGGGCAAATAGGATCACTTCATCCCCGGGATTTATCAAGCCTAACATAGTTGCAGCGATTGCTTCCGTGCACCCTGATGTGACAGTTACTTCTTTTTCGGGGTCCACCACAAGTGCAGTATCTTTCTGGAACCTTGCAACAATAGCAGAGTTGAGGTCAGGGACTCCATATCCACGGGCATATTGGTTTTTCCCGCTTTTAATGGCTTCAATGGCTGCTTCTTTGACAAATTCTGGACCGTCAAAGTTGGGGAACCCCTGTCCAAGGTTTATTGCTCCGTGCTTGATGGCAAGCATACTCATCTGCGTGAAGATCGTAGTTTTGAACTTCTCCAATCGCTTAGCAACCTGAAAAGGAGTTGCACGTGTTAATATCTACAGCCTGTCACTCAACAATTGCAGTCACTATCACAGAGTTGGAAGCGTTGAACCCACTTCAAAAGCCCAAAATATTGAACACTTGCGGATTTAGAACCATGGACAAGTTATTGACATGAAAAGTCAATTTCCATATGGCATAAGACAACACCATCTTGTGGACACCGGACACTATGAGGCACGTATCCCATACATTGTCAACATGCCCTTGAATTGAAGGGCAAAAATGATGATATCAATTTTTAACATTTTTGTGACACATCACCTAAGTTCTCCTTACTCTTCTCAACTAGACCATATCAAACAAAAGCCCGCATGAGATGGTTGCTTATTGACAAAGGTAGGAACTGGGTCAAGATATAATGTGAGGACTAGCAATCACACAATGTGATCATCCAAATGAACTTAACAAGCTTTATCTTCCAACAAAATCTTCAGAGTTCAGATAAAAGTTCAATGTATCAACCGTAGTTAGATATGAGAGATTTATGTATACGATAGCCACTTCCATGTCTTACTTTTTCAGGATTTCTTCACGCCATCATATCCACATCACAAAGGATGTAAGCTGTATTTATGTCCATGTTACAAACAAGGATTCGGACTTCATAATCATGCGCCGATGAGGGTTTAAAAAATCAAGGTGGAAAGTGATTCTGGTTAAAAGTACTCAACGAACAAGGAAAGTGGTTGTATTAAACCAGTAATATGCCATAAAGTTCTTGAATCTCAAATGGAAAATGAGGCAGGCCATAGGATTCAGTTAGAGGTGTTACATGGCTTATTGCTACTTTGTATCATTAGAGATGCAACTTGATTTAGTAGTCTACATTATATCTCCAAAGTCCAAATTCTTGGTTTAGTTTGGTTTGATTTGCCCTCAATCAGAAACTCAGTGTTAGACCTAAACAATCCACACAAACCTCAATGCTCAACCTCTCAATAAATTACCCAAGGAGTGTGACTAAGGTTAGAGATCCTTGAAACACTTGCTAATTCATGCCAAAAGTGCCAGCGGAAGAAAAGTGAACCTCAAGTCAGCTATCACTTTGGCAACCACAACCAACAAGTAGGAGCATGAAATAGTGAAAGTAAAGCTTGAGGAAAAGAAACAAAATAGGCAAATGATTACACACAAACATGATAAGTACAAGTTGAGCACGAGCTTTGTACTAGCATTCCAAGGATAGCCCATAATAATGAAAGGATGCACCGATACATATACTGCAAAACAATGGCTATGGAATAAAATAATATCACAAGACTTCATCCAAGTAACTCTTGAGACCAGCACTAGTACAATGCTAAAGTTAGCAGCGCACCTGGGTCCTGGTATCACACCAGTGATTCTAAAAGGTCTTGAGTTCAAATTTCTCCATGTGAATTCGCAATCTCACTCCGGCTAGATCCTTAACCCTTCCCCACAAGTACCTATGTTCTTGTGAAATATGGCCAATGCAGAGACTTGAATCCAATAACTCTTGCAACCTAAGCTTTCATACCATGTTGAATTATTATCAACATGATCTCATAGCCTTGATGTCAAAAAGTCTTGAGATCAGTATGTCCACATGAATTTGTACCCATTCTGTTTAGTGAGTACATGGCACACAAGTTTTGTTACCCAACAATTGCACAAAAATCTTTTACCTTGTTAGAACCTGAGCAATACCATCTATATCAACCACCAAGCTATCTATTAGTAAAACACACCCTGCCCACAAACGACTATTGTCCCCACATGACACATGGTGGTAAACAGTAAGCACCAACACACTGCAAAGTCCAACGATATGGCGACAATACCAATATCACGAGGCGTGAACATATAACGTTTTGAACCAAAGCTCAAATACTTAAGGTATTGTTAACATGGTATCAGAGCCATTGATTCTAAAAGGTCTTAAGTTCAAGTCTCTGTGTGAATTCGTTGTATTTTGTCATTTATTTGTGGGTGCTTTGCTTGTGCGATTATACTCAGGAACGCATATGTCCACTTCGTCCGGCCATTAACCCATTCTCTTCCACTCTATTTCCCATTCTCTATTCATGGGGATCGGGCGTGGGGGGCTTGGCAGCAGTGAGGTAAATTCTCATCCCTTCACCCCTCTTACTAACATAAATATGTTACCTCTAAATTAGGGTCAATGCCGAGACTTGAATATGATAACTCTAGCAACCTAAGCTTTGAAACACTGTTAAACTGATGCTAACTTAACATGAAACGAGATTGTTGATAACGAAATGTCTCAAGTCCAAAACTATCCTTGTGAATTTCTACCCCTTTGGCTATGGAGTAAGGGAAACACTAGCTTTTGTAAACATTGTCACCAACCAATTGCATTACAAGATTAAGATGGCAGAATAAAGGATTTAACTGCATATATAAGCTATCTAGGACTAACCGCCAATCCACCCTTCCCTCCCGGATGAATCTCTCAAGCGGCTAACAGAGTGCAGAAACAACTGGAGTGTGTGAACAAATACAGCGAGTATAGCTTGAACCCAACAATTCTTTGAACCAAGGCTTTGATACCATGTTAAGTTAATATCTAACATCTCAACAGGTTATCAGAGCCTCTTGTTCAAAAAGGCAATGAGGTCAAGTCTCAGTGTGTGTACTCTAGCTTGCTTGTGCGATTACACTTGGAGGTACATGGCTATTGGTCTTCCAGTCCAGTGTTCTAAAAGGCGGTTGAGCCGGCCGATTAATCGGCGCCTAGGCACTAGTCAAGTGACCCACCGCCGCGCCTAGGGGTCGAGGTGTTTGAAAAGGCGGCCAGCTGATTAATCGGCCATAAGGCGGAGCAAGGCGGCAGTTAATCGGCTAGGTGGGGTAGGGGCTAGGCACGAACAATTGGCTAGGCGGAGTAAGGCAGCGATTAATCGGACAATTAGTCGGGTAAAATATGCGATTTTAGAAATTTAAGGGCTTTAGTGTCATAATAGAATTTAAGGGGGTTTGGTGTAGTTATCCATATATATACTTTATACAAACAACAAAACATAACCAGCACTTTACAGTTTACACGATCGAAACTTGTACAAGCCCAATTACTACTCGGTTTCATTTTATTTTGAAGTTTAAACTTAGTAATTGACTAGTTTTTTTGTAGTTGGTACTACTTAGTTTCATTTTGTTTGAACTTTGAACTTTGAACATCGCATTGTTACTTAATTTCCATATTATTTAAAGCTTTTTTCAACTTTTATTGATGTATTTGCTCTCAAAACTTGGGGAGGGTATAGGAGAATATTTTTAAAAAGTAAAAGAAAAAATGAGAAATACGCCTTATTGTCAAGGCGCCGATTAATAGGCTAAGGCGCCAGGCGGTGCCCGGCTGCCCAACTAGCGCTTAGCGACTTTCAGAACACTACTTTCCACTTACGAGCATAGGTTATACATTATTAGAGCTTAATCCATTATTGTCCACATTTCCTCAAAGCTGAAATCCATGGGCCATGATCACCAAGGCAGGGGCAAGTTCCAATACTCAAACTTCACAATCTAAACAATACTTCCAAATCTATAGTCAAGGTAATTCTCCGGCTTATAGGGAAGAGTTCAACCACAAGTACCTTGGTGAGCGATGTATTTATAACTTCTCCTAACAGCTTAAGCATTAGATGAGTTGGTTGTTAGCACTTCAACACTACGAAATATATACTTAATGAACAGCTCTCCATGTAGAAATTAGAAATCCATTCTAACCTATAGAGGGAGAGAACCAATTGTTGTGGACTCTCCTTCGAGGCTGGCTCACATTTTGCTCTTCCCAAATTGCCACAGAAAAACAACTTTTTACATTTTAGTAACCTCTGCACCCGACAACTGTATGGGCAAATAAGTAAATTATCACATACACAATATACCCACATAAACTTCCAGAAGTTATCAGATAAAGAAAAAATTTCCAGCAATTATGCAACTCTGGAACATTTATCTGCCCCTTCCAACAGCAAACCCTAAAACTGCACGGCTGCCTAACCCCTTCATACATCCACTTATAAATTGAACAAGTACAACATTCAATCTCCATTTTTCAAAAAAAAAATCAAGGGAAGCATTTTTTTAATGAATTGGAGCCACGGATAGATTCTTCCACACATATGTTTGTCAGTACATTTCCTGTTGATACAATATAACCCGATAGATAAAAGTGAAAGATCTTGACGCAAATGGGATTTTAGAAAATAGTGTTCACGCACAGAAATAGTATACTTAATTCCTGATCTTTGACATTAGTTATTTTGTTAGGAATCGTCTTAGTTTCTTGATTTGAGTTGATTTTGATAACTTTTAATGTTTATTTGGTCAAGAAGAATCGCTAGTTTCTAGTATCCTGTTTTCCCTTGTTTCCTGGTACATTTCGTTTCTTCTGATATACAGTATACGTTTTTTTCCATATAAATTGACCTGTAAGCCTTGTGGCAACTCGGTGAGTTTCTAACAAAGAGCTTTCTCTATATACTGTATTTGTGGGTTTGAAGTTTGAACTCGTATTTGTTCTTGTTTTCCAATACGCCGCATCAGATGTAATTAGTAACGACCAATGTAATCACACGGATGTCGAACAACAATTAGAAAAAAGTCAAAAGGGTACAATTTCTGGCCAAAATGCTTACTCCGTACGCAGAGGATCTAGAATACAAGCATAAAAGAACCCATAAAGATCAAGCCAAAACCGTAAGAAAGGCCAAACCCATTCGAATTCGAAGCAAACCCATCAATATAATGCCATGAATCAAGCATATAAACAAGAAATCGACCACTTTCACATACCTGCAAGGGCTGGAGGTCCTGGGTCAAAACGGCCTCTTTCTGGGTAGAAACTGTCGACATGGCTGCCTTGAACAATGGGTAAGTGGTAGTTCGGCCTCTACAAGCGCTTTTGTAGAGATTTAGGGAAAGGGTGTTGGGTTGAAGAAGAGAGGGTCTGAAGCTGTGTGGTCTAAGCATTTTTCCCAAAAGGGGCGTCCCAGTTCAAAGGGCGTCCAGGTACGTTGAATTGTGAGTGACACGAACATGATTGATGTTAGCTTTTGAAGGAAGTAAATTGATCCTCCCACCCCCTGACATTTTCCCCTCCCGGCCCCACCACCCCCTTTACCCATTGTACCCCTCAACCCCAGCTGGCCCCACCACCCAACCAATAATTACCCACCATTTGATCCTTCTTTTTTTTATTTAGGTATTTTTCTTAATTCTTTTATTTATTTATCCTCCTCCTTTAATTAATTAATTAATATTATTTATATGGGAGAGTTAATTAGATATCCTATATATAAAATATCATTATAATTTCATCCTATGAGATTTGAATACTTATGATTCCATCTTGAAATTCAAATAAACCCCAAAATACCATTTCTCTCTCCTAATTTTCTTAATATTTCTCTCTCCTAATCTTTCCTAATATTTCTCTCTGCTGATCTTTCCTAATTTATCGCAATCTCTCTCTCTCTCCTATATTAAAAAATCTCTCTTCTAATCTTATAATTCTCTCCCTCCTAATCTTCTCACACCTAAAATCTCCATACAAAAGTAGAACTAAATAATTATGCA
Source organism: Gaultheria prostrata (assembly GCA_036023075.1). Lineage (NCBI taxonomy): Eukaryota > Viridiplantae > Streptophyta > Magnoliopsida > Ericales > Ericaceae > Gaultheria > Gaultheria prostrata. The sequence goes on from JAXBDA010001662.1 coordinate 45,606, forward strand.
TGAAATTTTAAACTAATGCACTAAAAAAAATGGTAGATTAATGCACCACAAAAATTGATAGATTAAACATGAAACATATGGTAGATTAATGCACAATAAAACCACAACCTAACCCAAATCAATAAACCATCTTTCATAGTATAAAATCACTGAGAATCGAGTATGGTAAATAAATCAATAAACCATGTTCATATGTCCTTTATTTGATACAGTGAACATAGTTTATTGATTTACTACTTTTATTGTATCAATTCACAAAAAGGAAAACAATAAACCATATTCACGCGGTATAAAATAACCATCTTTTAAAGCACAAATCACTAAAATGGTAAATCAATAAATCATATTCACGGTATGAAATAACCATCTTTTTCAAGCACGTGTGAACATGGTTTATTCATGTAACATTTTTATTGTACCGAAAAAGCACAAGTCTTGAATCGAAAAAAAAAATCACCACGTAACAAATATCTCTGTAAATAAAAATTTATAAAAAAACCACCCGCGAAGAAGATTCTTCACTGCCAAGGATGGCTTTTTGCGGCCGCCGTGACGCATACTGAGAGGACGACGATGAGAGAAACAACAATGAGAACGCCAACATCGATGATTTCGCTAGAGTGGGGCTGACGACGACAAGATTGGCAGCGGGGGTCTGATCGTTGGGAGAGGAAACAACAACGAGAACACCAACATCAATGAGATCGCCGAAGAGGGGCCGATCGACGGAGGGGTTCGATCGTTGGGTGGTGGCTGCAATTGACGTACGGTGGTGGGTGATGCGCCAAAGATGGCGTTGAAAGGTGTTTTGAAAAATTGTTCAGACCATTGAAAAATGGCTCTGACCATTCGTCAAGCAAGTAGCCTTTAGAATCCATTTCCATCTCTTTTTTCCTTGGCTTGAAAGTACTCGGGTAATTCAAAAAGGAAGGGAATCGGGATTGATTCCAGTAATTAAGGGAAATAATCCCATTAAAATAGGAAGATATATAACCGCTTTAGTATAATTAAGGAAAATATAATTTTTGTAAATACATATACTGATCATAAATTCTTTGATAAGGGCACTTTGGGCCATTCATCAAATGTCGAGATCGAATCATAAAGATTCAAAACACACAGGATGGAATCATAATGGTAATATTGGTTTAGGATGTCTAATTAAAATTCTCTATTTATATTAATTCATTTTTTTAATTAAATTATTTTTTATGTAATTCATTTCTTTTATTTAATTATTTATTTTATCTCTTTTTATATCTTTTTTCTCTTATATTTATTTATAATAATTTATTTAATCTTATTTTGTTTAATTCAGTTATTCAGATTTTTTTTCTTATCTTCTTATCTTCAATTATAACCACTCATACAGATTTATTTTGACATTCTTATCTTTAATTATAACCACTCATTCAGATTTTGTTCTTATCTTCAATTAGAACCACTCTCCTCATTCAAATTTTATCCTCCCCCTCCCTAACACAAACCCCCCCACTTTTGCTTTTTTTCTTCTTTTTTTTAAACTCATTTTCTTATTTAATGATTTCTTAATTTATTTATGCAATTAATTATTGATTAGAATTTGGAGAAGATTTATTATTATTGATTAGAATTCTCTGATGGTTAGTCCGGTTTGTGGACTTCCATTTTTCCTTTTAGTTTTTTTCCCAACTTTCTTATATGTAAGCTTCTGCCTTTCAGATTAATAACATTTCTCCCTTTTGAAAAAAAAATAAAATTAGTACAACATCAAGCTCGCTGGGAGCAGAGTTCATTTATTTATTTTGTATTCACTGTTAAGACAAATTAACTTACTAATTAAAATAGTATAAAAAATTTAACTATAAAGTCAAATTTAAAAGTAAAAATAATAATTTACTTAAGCATTAACAAAATTAAAATTAAATAAGTAATTAAATAAATAAATAATGCATTAAATAATAAGATAACAATTTTAGAAATTAAATAAAAATGAAATTTAAGGAACAAGAGATAAATAAGATAAAAGAATTAATTTTTAATTAAATAAGAAATGAGAAAAAGAAAAAAAACAAAAATAAAAAGGAAGAACAAAAGGAAGTGTGGGTGGGCCCGGTTAGGGGTAGTTTTGAGAAAGGGGTGGGGCTGGTTGGTGGGGGGTTTGTCAGAGGGAGGGGGGAGGATAAGCTCTCATTTTCAAATCTTTGCCTTGACAAACTCGAACTCTAGAAAATTTGGCCTGTTTGGCCAACCTGTTTCCATTTTTAGGCATTCCAATATACATTTTGGTTGTCTATTACGACTATAATTCAAAAAGGCAAAAAAGTTAAAAATAAAAGCTGAATATAAGGGTCCCAAAAGGAATTGGTGTTCCCGTAGTGACTCAAGTGTCTACATTGTAACTCAATTGTGGGTCCTCTGAAATCTTCATCTGGAATCGGAATCGTTTATTTTTTCAAGAATATTGAGCACATTATAGATACAAAAAATTATGATCATCGAAGATTGGTACACACACAATTGAGATAAATTTGTTTTACAGTGTATTCTCCATATGATATTGGTCATTCATGTAAATGGTATCTGATCTTATGGCTACCAATATCCAATTAATTTGATTTTTTTACATGAATGATCTGCTCGACATTCCCGAAAAATTATACGGTTCCAATCCCAAATACAGATTATAGAATGCCCACAATTGAAATTACTGCAGAGATGTAGTGACCCAAGTCACTACGGGTACTCTGGTACCCCAAATTCCTTCCAAACAGTTTCTAACTAATAACAGAATTTAGATTCCAGGAAATATATTTTAAAAACGGCCAATCAATGAAATTTATTTTTAAAATGCTATAAACGAAAACTCACGCAAGCATCAAGGCAGAAGCAAGAGATAACTCGAGAAATCCCCAAAGATTTTGGAAGGCCATCAATGAAAATGCAGTCCAAGCACAATCACACGCTCTGCAAAAAATATACACTAGTTCAGCTTACACAAGAACCACCACGACGAATTCAGCACAACTGCTGCCCCTCCATTCCCCACCCCAACTTCAGCATCAAAAGCCAACTGAAGAAAGTGTGCAACACTAGCGTCACCCCGGATATCACCGCCATGGCCATGAACTATTGAACTGGCCCTGTGCCTGCAGAAACTTTGTAAGTGGATAGTTCATCGCGTAAGCGAAGAGTTGTGGAACCATCCACAATGAAAAAATTCCCACTTCCTTCGCGATTTCATCCGTCTGGCCAATGGTTTTTGGAATTGGTGTCGCGTAAATTTAAAGAAACATCAGCATCAGAGCAGTCACATTGAGGATTACCCACGACCTTTGCAAGTAAATCCCGAGCATCTCGACCTTACCGGCTCCGAATGCTATCCCACAAAGTGTCTCCAGTGCACTTCCCATGCCCGGCCCACTGCAAATATTTAGAAAAAGACTAAAGTTCATGAATGGAAACTAAAAGTAATAGGGTGATTGTCAACTACTATCTCCGTCCTTTTTTTTTATCAGCAAGAAAGAATTTTAATAAAGGGTGCCTAAATAAACAGTTTATTTTTTTATCTTTACTCAAAAAAATCGCATTTGTCACGACCAGAGAATCTAAAAGTCAAAAATTATTGGGACCATACTACGAGTAATGATTGGAGAGAGAGAAAAATATTTATAGTAATTGTACCGAATTTATTGGGAACTCTGCTACCCGTTGAAAAATAAGGAGGGAAGGGAGGTAGAGTAATTGCGATTATATACCATAATGCCATAACAAAATCCAGCGATGACCTGAGTGATGGCACCAAGTGAGTATTGGCAAATGGATGTGAAGATGGCCGGAGCGGCTAAGTACCATAGCTTCTTCGACTCCACACAGAATTCCCTGTAAAAGTGTTTGATTCCGGTACCTGATCCAACGTGATCTTCTTCATCGGCAAGGGAGGATAGAAGTGGTTGCTCACCATTTTCCATTGAAGAAATTGTTGAGAGGGGGAAGAAATCTCCTAAAGGGTTGGAAGAAATATGGAACGTTGCATAGACTTCTAAAGCGTAGCGTAAACATCATATGTTGACAATTAGGTTAGTTACTTCATATACACGCATCCAGCTTTACAGGTCTGGCTTAAACTATCTTCATTAATTTTGCCTTGTGACCATTGGGCTCCCTGGAATCCAACTCAGCCCAATCACGGGCATTGATTTGCAATTAGTACCTGTTGGTGGGCTGGCCCAGGTTTACTTGTGTTCTGATCGATTGTATTATTTAATGTTTACTATATTGGCATTGCTCAGTAATAAATAAAATTCTCTCTATTCTCCAAAAAAAAAAAAAAAAAGACCCCTGCCATACCCACTTAAAACTACACTTATACTCCAAAAATTCACTTAAATCCTAATTAGGTTCCTTATGAATACTCCCTTCTTTGCGGCAAGTAGCTAGTAGATTTTGTTCTTCTTGGATCTTAACAAGTTTCTCAATACATTTTGCTTCGTTATCTCGAAAATCAATACCAATTGTCTTTCCAAAGCTTATAACCTTCTCAAATTCCACTACTACAAAAATGGTTAAAAATGACACACCAAAAATTGAAACAATGACAGTTTTTGTAAAACTGTCATCGAAAATATGAGGGTAGAGTTTTGATGTCAGCCTATCCTAAAAACTGTCATCTTTGCGATATAAGATGACAGTTTAGAATAAAAATGACATTATTATTTCTTTCTTTAATGTCAGTTTTTGCTTAAAAGTGACATTAAAAGTCTGAATTTATGTAACTGACATTGAAAGTCTAAATTTTTTATGACGCTTTAAAAGCGTCATTCAAACATATAAGATGACAGTTAAAACTGTCGTCTTATACTTTCAATGTCTAAGATGATAGTTTAATCCTAAACTGACATTAAAAGTGCTCAACTTAATTTTTTTTGAAAATATAGTATAAATATTTTTGTTGGTCTTTTGTTAACAACAAGTGTGCTAGATCAGTTGGTATCACGCACGCGCGAGGAATTGTAGGTCTTGAGTTCGAGTCCTGGGGCAAGCAAATATTTGCTCGCCACACAAGCGCCACGTGAGCTCCACTGGACGGCCATGCGAGAGCCATGTAATCGAACTAGATTTTTTTTTTTTCGAATAGAGGATAGATAAGATGACAGTTTAAAACTGTCATCTATTATTGCAAAGTTGACATTTTAAAACTGTCATCTTATATGTTTCAATGACATTTTTTGACTGTCACAACAAATGTAAACTTTTAATGTCACCTCCAAATATGACACTTTTAAAACTGTCATCTTTTGTTTTTAATGACACTTTTTGACTGTCATGGTTTAACGTTTTTGTATTAGTGTTCTTTGATTAAGGCTCCGTTTATTTCAATGTAAAGTTTTTATAATGATAAATATTTTCATGCAAAACAATTTACATGTTAAATGTTTTACCAAACTTTTAATTTCTGGTGTTTGGCTATAGCTTTAAAAAAAAAAAAATAATCTTTCTTCAAATTTGGCCGGTGCCTACTTTTAGGTAAAGTGTGCGACTTTAGAAGGACAAAATAGAAGCCGTAATAATTCAAAGACAAAATAGAATTTCACTCTGCTATACATATATATATATATATATATGGAGGAGTATCTTATAAGGGCTCCCTTACATAAGCCTTATGTAAGGGATTTGTTGTTCGAGATTGAATTTCAATGATCCGAGACAATCCGAACCGTTAGATGTGTTTAAAACATGTTTTTAAGGTCCAACGCGAGGATTCGTAAAAAAAAAAATACTTGGTAGGGCTTGATCCAATCAGTTTTTGAAAAAACGCTATGTATAACGATTTAATCGAAAAATGCTTGGATCAAGCCCTTTCGGGTATTTTTTTTTACGAATCCTCGCGTTAGACCTTAAAAACACATTCTAAACGCATCTAACGGTTCGGATTGTCGAAATTCAATCTCGAACGAAAAA